>JAKSZP010018446.1:0-244993 GCA_022478985.1 Massospora cicadina | reverse complement strand
TGAGGCTGAAAATCATATAAGAGGATTGGACTCATCAAATAAGAATATTATCAAATCTAGCTATCATAAATATGGCCTTAATAATCAGCAATATCAGTCATCTAATAGGAAAGATCTTCCCTTAGGTGAACCTCAAAAATTTCTCACGCATACCTACTAAATTACCCCTATAAATATCCCTCATTTTTAACTAATAAACTACCTCAATTTTTGTCTTTAACAGCATAATTTTGGTCTCTTTTCATACAAAATTCTGTATTTCCAAATGGAATCAACTATAGCAACGGAACTAATACCTTTGTTGCAGTTGAGTTGAGCTTCCCTAGAGCCACGGAACTAATAATTTTGTAGCCTTCATAGCACCTGCTTATCATAATTTCTCACAAAATTTTTATATTTACTAAATTATTTCAAATAGTTTTTTATTGATATGCTTGGTTTGGTCTGACTGAATAATAATGTTTTGTTGGGATTGTCCCAGACATTAAACAAACAATTAAGTTGGTGATTTTCATATTGATAATTTAATAGCTTGAAGGAGTCTTTTAGGTTTTATCACCAATGGACTAAGGAAACTATGAGTTTCCATGTAAATGTTGCCACCAATAATATTAACTGGAGATTTAGCCTTTTGGTTTTAGTGACTTTCTGGATTTGGGTAAGTGACTCATTATCTAAGCGGGTTTCTACCCTGATAAAGATGAATCTCTGGGTTGAACGAAGGCGTTGGGACAAGTTCCCATTTGAACCCAGAGAAGGGCGTGTTTGAGTAGGGTAGAGAACCTGGCCAAAACGATTAGAAAGGTCATCATTTCATGTTACACTGGTGGGTAAATTCACTAGCAACGGCTGCCGTTTCAAATTGGGCGCCAACAGAAGAGTTGGGCGCCAAAGCCCTATATAATTCATTGAAAATTTATTAATAAATAAGCGTTTTTGGGGTTTTGTGATTAGACGTTCTCGCCCAGCCTAAGGGAATACAGGCTCTATGGAATTGATTGGCAAGGCTGACCAAAATCCTTGTATGGCAGGTAGCCATGACATACAATGGTTAAGTTTCAAGAGGGGACCGATGACCAGAAGAATTGTTCAAGTACTAAGAGGAGACCGCTGAACCATGATAGTGGTGAAAAATTACTTGGGTGTAATAAATTACCTAATTCAGGTGAAATTAATTTATGAAGAAGGGCGTCTAATCGTTGTCAAACATTAGCACTACTTTATTTTTTTAATTCAGACCATATTATGATTGTAGTAATTTATCTGATTTAAGGTTAAATCAATTATAGAGCGGAAGACAGGCTAACTATTGTCACACATTACCACTTTTCTATTTTTCTACAACAATTCATTTTATCCTGTTTGATTAGTATCTCAATTCCCCTATAATTTATTAATAAATTTTTTAGAAAATATTTATTATATGATATTATTTCACTTAATTAAACTTTATGGCGTCCTCCGCGGTTCCTACATCAAAAGAAGAACCTCTGAACATAATACTAGGTTAAGTTCTACCTGAAGGAAGGATAGAAGTTCACATAAATACCACTGAACTATGATTGCTGGATAAGTCCAAGAAGAGACTCTAAGTCAGAATCAGGATTTAAGTCTTTTTTTAGTACTATATGGTATCAGGATTTGAGTCTTAAAAGTAGAAGTTCCCTTAGAACCTCTGAACCTTCTGTCTTTAGGTTAAGTTCTGTTGTCATCCAGAAGTTTTCAACTTTAGAAGTTGAAGGGAGAGGAAGTTTCTTGTCATCTAGAGAGTTATTTAGTAACTTCACCATTGGGTCAAAGGAAGCTTTTTGTACCCGTTCCAAAGAGGATCCTGAAACAGGAGAAATAATTGGTTTCAAAAATCTCAACTGGATACTAGTCTTCATACTAGTATCAAATACCCACATTTTATCAGATTTTATCAATGAATATTAACTGCACATAATAAAGAACCTGTGCAAGAAACTTGAGGGAACTGAAGGGAGCTATAATCAGGTAAGAAATAGCTTCAGAGATTATTTGTGGCGCTCATTCCAGAAGGGGACTTGAGTGCAAAGCCCTACAAATTTTAACATGTGCACATCTTGCGTGACAATTGGCAGACAGGATCATAAACACACAATCCTAATAACTTTTTTATGACGCTGAGTTCCATTTATTGGTAAATCATAATGCCCACTTCATACCATCTAGTACTAAAAAAATAATGCCCACTTCATGAACATTAGTGATATTTATTAGATGGCGTCTTTCATTGCAAGACGGTTTTAATGAGAATAAAGATAAGCTGTGGATGCAGATCTACGCAAAATAAACCTAGGAAAAGGCTATTTATTTAGAGGTAATTTTGAGAAAAACAAACAGGCAACATACCCTAATGAGAACTGTTGCGTTTATAGCGAGGCAAGGATGAATTGAAAAAGAGCTTAGGAACTTGCCTGATCCTAAACTCTTGCAGGAAGACACTACTGGGTATGTCCTGAAGAGGGTAATAAGTTGGGGGAGCACATTTGAATGTTTGGATCACATCATTACAATGAGATAGCACGTGTTACAGATTAGAAAATAAAAAGGTTGATGTTACCATTCTTTGATGGATTCATTAACTGGTAAGCAAATGAAACCATTTTACAAGAACCTATCCTTCCTGATAAATTGACTGAATTAATCTTGGGGCCGTATTGAGAGAATGGGGTTCAATATACAATCCATACTACTATTGAAAACCTAATCTGACATATAAGGCGTTTTGGGGCTAATATTGGAGATCTGGGCAGGGTTAGGAAATTTATTTAATATTAGGAGTAGCAAGTCTATGGTTGGGTTGAGCCTTAGGGTCCTGCCAGAGGCCCCTAGGCTGGACCACCTCTCTGTTAAAACCTTCAATAATTTAACAAAGTGGAATAGGAAAAGGCGCAGAGAGGGAGGATCTTTGGGAGCCAAGCATTAATACATCGCCCATCTACCTTATGAGAAAGGTCACTGATAGGGAAAGCGGCTTCATTTAAGGTTTAAGTCTTTCTTAAGCCTCTAAAGTTTCTCATGATCCATTTGGAGGGGCTAATCATTTGAACCTACAGGTAGGTGTATAAGACCATGTTATTCCTTTGGCTGTGGAGGCATATCAAACACATAATTTACATTTGTTTTCTGCAAAATTTGATTCCAGTCAACCTTTCTTTGGTTCAATAACTTTGGTATGGTGGGGATTTTTACTGTTATTATTATATAGGAGAATTTTAGTATGTTAGCAGAAGTAAAATCCCATTTCTATTCTGCCAGAAAATTCCCATTGCATCTTCATTGGCGGATGTTACATAATGAAACTAGATTCATTACTAGGGTAGTTGGACTTACATTGGCCGTTTTGATAATCATAGTATTTGTATCAGGCACGTTAAGGTGAGGGATCAGTATCAGAGGTAATTTACCATTTTGCTTATATTGCTTTCAGTATTTAGCACAAGTAATATGGCCCAGTATAGATCCTTATAAAATTCACATACATAATGTAAATTAATCTAAGCATCATGGTACCTCAATATCTTGTCTTATACAACACCTGAGCCTCATAATAAAAGCGTTCAGCACAGTTTAAAGCTTCCTCACCTGTTTAAAGGTTTTGGCAAGGAAGGCGGGTTTTTAAAATGAGGTCCGCCCCACCAAACTCTTTGTTGATAATGTAATTTGAATAAATGTTTAGAACGTTTCAGCTTCAATTATCTTTGAAATTAAAAATCCTAGATATGGGTTAAAAAACCTTCAAAGTGGCCAGTTTGTTGATCATTGGTGTTACCAAAAGTTGTTTTAGATAAACGCATGAAAGTAAGAGTATTTCTATTCTTATCAATTTGGGCAGTTTAAAAGAGTTAACTTTATGAAATTTATTAAACCCTGGTTCCTAGTTAGGCTGGGATGTATCTCAACATTAGTCAATAGTGTCATTGTGGGGGTAGAATTAACAGAAGCCTCAGGCGCTGTGTAGGCTTGTTTAGATACAGTATCAGATCTAGGAAAGGCTGCTGATATAAATATGGTATTAAAATTATTATGTAAGTTAAACAACTGACTCCATATTGTCTTTGTAACAGAATTAAAGCAATAATCTAGAGCACGTTCTTGGCTAAATTGAAAAAAAATTCACTTCTTGTTGCAGATGATATGATAACTAGTAAAATGACAATGCTATGCTTTAAATTGGAGATAAGCTTGTTCATGTTTTTGTTTGGAACCTAAAAGGTGAGAAGTAAATTCTTTGATTCCCTACCCTTGGTATTGTACCAGGATCTGTATAATGTTATGCGCCTGATTGAGTTCAGTGATGATATGAACTTCTCCTCCTTCTGGTAAAAAAGACCGCTAAAGTGGCATGGGGTCTTAGGGGTATTTTTGGCAATTATTGTACTTGATGATAATCTACAAACATCTCAGAAGGTAGGCTAGAGAGGCCATAATTTTTGCTGAGCCCTCTTTTCGTCCATGTCATCATAAAAAACACATGGAGTCAGACAAACTAAAGTCTACAGCTGGCCAAATTATGTATTTTATAGATCCAAGGTGCATAAAGTGCCCCCTGTAGTGAGCACCAAATGTTACAATTGGTACTTAAATGTCAGATTAAAACTGCACAGGTCAGGTTATGCCTAATAACAAAAGAAGGTGTATGATGACAACGACCTTAAGGTATGAAAGTAATTTTTATTATATAAGTGGTTTATTATTATTAGTTTTAACAATCTAGGGTAAAAAAACCAATTCCCTTAAAAATGCCAAGAACATTTATGATAAATGACAAACAAAAGTATTGGGGGCTTGCTTAAATGCTCTGTAATTACTGAGAGCCTATGACTATGGATTAGATATCCCAATTGGATGAGGATGTTAATAAAACAACTAACAATGGCGTACGCCAACATGATGGCAACTTAAAGATAGAGATGATAATATTAAAAAGGTTGAATTTAAGTTTGCATGGCTGTAGGGCAAAATAATTCAACAAATATGATTGATTTTTAGTTTATTGTCAGTGAGGTGTAAAGAAATCAGACATAACTTGATATATATTTAATCTAAGATAGGACCTAATAAATGTTAAAAAAGGTTTGCTTGGTAATGTGTCATGATAAAATAGTATTATAATCAAACAACCCAACGTTAGTGTATTGGCAAGGTACGTGAATCCTTAGTCTATTCTTGGCTAAAATAAATCAAGTAGATATAATATCAAAACAGTTTAGAGGGTTGGCCATAATAAATTGCACCATCCCTATTTCTCAAATTCGCTTACTTTTTGTCTTTATTTTAATGGCATTATTTTAAAATTTTAGATTGGATTTTAATTCTTAATCTATTTTTCTTTCTGCTTGAGTTCACTTTTGAGCAATTTAACCTTTTGCACTCTGCTGTCCCCTCTCAGGGGACATCATAATTCTAGCATATCACTCGGATGTCCCCTCTCAGGGGACATTAAAGTTTACTCAAAAAGTTGTGCTGGAATAAGTTAATTCCCCATAATCACTAAAAACTTTAATGTCCCCTGAGAGGGGACATCTGAGTGATATGCTAGAATTACAATGTTCCCTGAGAGGGGACAGCGGAGTGCAAAGGGTTAATTAAGTAATAAGTTAAAATTTACCATCACCACCTGGCCACACTCTTTTATGATATGCCCGCATATCAGCCGCCTGCTGCTCCAATTTGGGGTAGCGGTGCTCCACCAGCTAGCGTTTTCCGCCCTGCAGGCAAATGCATTTGCATGGGGTCAAATAGCCTGCCATCTTCATCCAGCCAAATTTATCCCCCATGGAATTTAGCACTCAACCTAGCGCATATCCACCCTTCTCGCCCACATCCTCTCACCCTCCCTCAATCCACAATCTGTTTTACCTACAAGTTAACTATGGGCATTTATTCCCATATGCCAACAAGGCAATTATTGAATTGGCCACCGCTGCTTTTGTGCCAGCTGACTTTATTGATTTCTGCCCTTTTAAGGGCTATTTTGATATTGGATTCCAGATAGAGGAGGCTGCTGCAACAGCGGCTTATACTCCCCTTATTTTTAAAAGTAATCCCATCCCTACTACCAAACTCGCCTGCCTAAAGATACCACAATGGTGGTATCCTTTATATCCCTCCTTCCCACCTCCCACCCCAAGTTTTGTACGATCAGCTGATGTCAGGGCTTCTGGCATTGGATCTCAGCCCAACCTCATCTTCGCTGTTCCCTCCAGTGTGGAGCACCTTGCTGCCCCTCACGCAACTGCAACCATTATCCCACACCACCCTGCCATAGCCCACCAAATCCCCCCATGCTCATATTGCAGCAGCACCTGAGCATTTTTTTGGGCTCGGGTAGATAATGGTCACCAAATTTGTCCCCTCTGTTTTGGACTCTAACATTCCAAAAAATCCTGCCCCCAAACCACTTCCTCTGATGCAGCTTTGGAGCCACATTCAGCGGGTTCTGAATGGGGCATTTTGCTGCCCCCTCCCACCCAACAGTCTCATTCAATGGGACAGAGTGGGAAATTGGCCCCCACCAAATCAACCACCCACATTAAACCACCCAATTCTACTCCCACCAATCAGAGTCAGGTTTGGACCACTATTCGCTCCCAAGTAACCCATTCATCCACTACCACCCACCCAACCTTTAATGCCACTATTCTCATAAACCAGAATCCATGGGACCTATTGGCTGAGATTGATGAATCAAATAACATTATTATGAGTGAGCAAAATGGTCACCCTCTTGGATAGTTTGCTTATGGTCAGGCCAAATTTTTCCTCTCTGATTTTAATACCCCACCCACCAAACGTTTCACTCCTAAACCCAATGCCGTCCCCTACCAAAGTGACCATCAGCTTGCCTTAGCTGCGGTGGCCTCTCCCAGCGCTAAACCTACACAAAGCGGTGGCCAAATCAGTGGCTCAATACCAACTAGGGCTGCCCATACTCTACTTCCCCCCAAATTTCCCCAAATCTCCCTGCAAAGATATCTCAAAAATATATTTGATGATGCCAAAGCTGCTGTCATGCATGTTGCTTAACTAGCAGATTTTAACCTATCTGCTAAAATCACCTGCCAGAGTATCTCCAATTTTGCTAGCTCCTCAAAGCCCACATTCAAGCTGAATTCACTTAGTGGAACTTGTTGAAGCTGTATACCGTGCTGGTCTGGATGAGGAGGTGGAAAACTCAGACTACACTGCCATCCACCCACACTACACTGATGCCCTGACACCCTGCTCTCCTCTTTAATCTGTCTCTCCAACCAAAATGACAGTCATGTTAAAATCATCTGCAGACAAACTGCCTGACCCCCCTCACCTTCAGCCATGGTGGGTTAGCAGTTTCCGCTCCCCATCTGGTTTGTTGTTTTGTTTTGTCTTCCCAGTCATTCTTTTGATTGGGTTGTTTTATTTTATTTTAGTTTTGAGTTTTGGTACTGTTCGTCCCCTGGTCAGCGTACCTCAAATAAAATTTAAATTAATTCTTAATCCACCAAGTTAGGCCCTCCTTATAGACTAGTATCAAATCAATATTTTGATTTTCTCTTTCCTATGCCATTTAAAGCTGGGTCCACTGTGGTGCGGCACATCTATATTTTGAAATTTTTGAAAAATCTTTGTTGCTTAGATAGTGAACAACCAATAATGGCGTGCCTCATCGCCTCTCTCAACCCCAATCTTATGATTATTTTATGTTTCCAACCTTTTACTCCCAAATTTAAATTATGAAAAACCTGCATCCTGAGAAGAGTATGCAGCACCCAGAGATAGCGGGTAAACCATCAAACCCCTTTTTCCTTTATGTAGCCAGTTTTATCACTTGTGTGGGTACTGGTCTATTTTTCACTTTCCTATTGTTTTTAAAAAATCCTTTGCCAATATTTTCCTTTTTTTCTGTATTTTAATAACGTTTTGAGCATCAAGTCATGCATTGTGGCCAACATGCACACATTTAATGAATGGTTGATCCCTTGTCAGTTAGATGACATTGGGATCATTCTGATACTAGTTGCTTGGTTATTCAGGTTTCCTGGGAGCTTAAATTAACAAAGCAAGCTTGAGCTTCTTTGACCCTAACAAAATAGGGTATGTAAATTTTATAATTAATTGCTGCGGTGCAGTGTGAACCTCCCATGTCTCTTCTTTTATCTGCAAGGCCCTTTCACATGTCTGCAGGTCCATTTGTTGCATTGATTATCTCGTATTGTGGTTCCTTTGGCCACTATAATCAATCCATTTCTCGTTGTGCTTTATTCCATTAAAAATCAAATACATTGATTGGTTTCAGACTAAGGGCTTGATTTGCCTCCAGATGTTCCTGGGGATAGAATGTCAAGGTGCAATCATGTCCTGCATTTGAGTTTACTCCTGCCATTCATGTAGCAGCTTGTACTCACCTTTTAAATTTTTCCAGTTCTTTAAGCTCCTTGTCCAATGATGGGGTATAAGTCCTTCCTCCACATTGTTCTTTTCCTGAACCATTCTGGCCCTCACTCAGCCTCTCTTCCCCAAGTTGTTTCAACCTTTTCCGTCACATAATCTGCAGCATGAATAGACACCCTTGTTTTTCATATGTTTACTGGATAGAGTAACATATTCTTTTGTTCACCTCCTCCAATGTTGCGCCGTTTCACCAGCGCTCCACCACACATATGCTGATATTACTTTGAGAGATTAGAGTCCTAAAAACTCAAACTGGTTTGAAGGTGGGAAAAGAGGGAAGGGTAATGTAAGGTCTTTCAGGGTTGGATGCTTGCTCAGGTGATGCTGTTAAAAGAGGTGAGCCAACTGTAATAATTCATTTATCTGTTCATAGGGGTTAACACCAGGCGATCTGGAGGGTTATAGTATTCTGTACGTGGGACTTTTTTCATGGTTCCAAGAGTGCCTAACCATGCTGTCATACATTTACAAGTCTTAGGTATAGGAAAGAGTGGTTTTGATGTAAGTGAAGACCAAATCGGCCAAAAGACCTTGGTCAATTCTCAGTTGAACCCTATTAATTGGGGTAACACTTTTAATACTAATATTAATAAAACTTGAGCAAATACCACGAGTCTGACTGATTGGATTGCGCCGACTATGCGGCAAATTCAGGGGAGTCCCTCAGAGGCTCTTTCCCTGGCCACCATCAGTTTAGTTCACTTTCCCTCATGATGACCAGCTTCTTTTATAGGGTTGGTGGGGGCTCCTCAGGGCGAAAAGATTTTCCCTCTTTCTGATTAGGCCCAATTAATTAAATCCCTTCCAAATGGTTTTTTTTTTCCTGAAGGTTACATCCCCATTAGCCCTCGCATTGAAGCGATGTGAGTCTCAAACTAACTGATAGGCCACCTTTGAATATTTCCTAATTTGGACAGCACCAATCAATCTGAACTTGAGGCACAAAAAGTCTAAATCACAATTATCTAGTGAGTATCAAACTAACTGATAGGCCGCTTTTGAATATTTCCTAATTTGGACAGCACCAAGAAATCCAAGCCTGAACTATGAATCATTTAATTATCACTATTGCACTATTATCAAGCTTTAGTTTTTTTCCAGCGCAGCACCTAATAAAAGAACAAAAACATATAAACCCATTTATTTTATTAAAGTGCCTGTTTATATTATTTTTGATAAGTTGTTAAGAGCAGCTCCTGCAGATATTGTTGGATTTGAGGCGATACTGCACCAGCAAGCCTACAAAAGGGCCAAAAATCCAACAAGTGGTGCTCACTACAGGGGCTACCTGTAAACCACCAAAAAGCTTTTTGAAGAAATGACAACTACCACGGACTTAAGGCTAGCTGAAGTTGAAACTCAACTAGCCAGTGCTTTGGCTCGCCTCAAAAGGCTTGAGCAATATTCCTCCTTGAGTCGTATGGCTTAAGAGATTATGGTTCCCAATATGGCCTCCCTTACCACCCGAAAGGAGGTTAAACAGGCGTTGATTGATGAGTTTGGGTCCATATCAAGTTTACAACGGATAAAACAGGCTTTTATGCGCCTTTGCTTGCAGAAGGGTGAAACGCTCCCCTCCTTTATTGAACGTTTCTATAGCCAAGCTCAACCGTTGTTGCTGGCCAAACTGCTCCCTCTAGATGATGCTATTACTGCTATTGTGGCTAGTTTGACGCCATATCCCTCTCTAGCTATGCATATCACTGCAGTTAAGCCCTCCCTCAAATTGGTATGGGATATAAAGGAAGCATTATTGGAAGTGGAAGACTTCTACAAACCTGAACTTTTGCTCCAAGCTCCAATGTGGGAAGAAACTCGGACCCTTTAAGCCTATTCTAAGGCTGTATCCTTATGGAACACCACATCTGTTGAGTTGTCACGCCAACATACTCCTCCATTGTGTGAGGATAGGCGGCCAATAGTGGCCATTATGAGGCCGCGCTCCTCTCAACTCAAGTTCAAAAGCTCAGCCAGCGAAGTCAGTTAGCCCTTCACCTGGGCAGCCTACTGCTGAGCAGTCTTCTAAGCCGCTACCTCAATCGCCCCCAGCCTCCTCTCAGGCTGCCGCTAGCAAAAAACCTCCTGTTAAGGGATTACCCAAGCTGGTCGCTCCTATGGCCAAAGCCAAACTTATTACCCTTCCATCGTCTTCCCCAAAAAAAGGTATCTCCACAATACACCCTGCAAAAGCAATCAAGGTAGATGTGAGCAATAAAGCCCTCTCCTGTGAGAAGAGTAAGCCGGTTTCTCCTCCCTCTCTTAGCAACTCATTGGGTTAGATCGATAATCCCTCAGATGACGAGTCTGAAGGGGGTGAGGAGGACATAGGCTATTATGTGTTGGGAGTGCCAATGGAAGTGCAGGTTTCCGAAAGGTTAAGGCCTGAATGAGTTGAGATAGGTGTGATACCACGACACACATGTGCGTGTGTCTGAGGTGATTGATACTGCAAGTGATGCTGATCAGTTGATTGGTACTATGATCCGCTCTACCCCGCAGGTTCATACCCTCCAGTCAATTAAAGACAGATGGCCCGCGATGGCTCAACGCCTGGCCACACTTTCCAATTGCAAAAGGTCCTCGCCCTCATCCCCACCTTAGATAGCACGATAACCAAGGTAGAGGTTGTTATCAATAAGGTGCGCGTGCTAGCCATCCTTGACACGGGTGCTCCAGTGAACGTGGTCTCCACAAAGCTCATAAAAAAAGATTAAGTTGGCCCCTGACCTTGATTGTTCTCAAGAGTTTGGAACTGCAGGGCCCAACAACACACGAGCTATTGGAGCCTATTCTTCTCTCCCCATCCATATTGGGAAACTCCTGCTGGCTGCCCCAGCTGTGGCATTGGACAATAACGCATATGACCTACTCATTGGCACTCAATTCATGATTGAGTATGACGGAGTCATTAATATGAAACAAGGAACTCTCTCCCTTCTAAATTATGAGGTTCCTTTAGTCTTTACCAATGACGAGCCTAAGAAAAAGGAATACACCTGCGTCGTTGAGTTCCCTTCTTCTGCCCTTACCCTTATCTACACCACGTCGGGCAGAAACTTGAAATTGTTGCCTGATTCCGTGGATGCTTCAGAGGGCATTCCCTTGTATGCAGCAAAGGAGATAGTAATTAAAGCAGGTGAGCAAAATGTGATAGACACACTCATTACCATGCAAGTCCCTCGCAACTTTCTTCTGCATCTCATAGTGGTGACGGCCTAAGCCCCTTGGAACCTTGGGTGTTGCCAGGTATCCTAGACCCTGCCTACCAGCGCCCTATCAACCTTCTGCTGGGAACCTTACTGGTAAGGATATGATTGTCACAAAGCATCAGGAGATTGGAAAAGCCTTGCTGCTACCTATTGATGACATCCATCAAGTTCATTGTCTTTGGTCTATGGCAGATATGGGACTGCCCACCGAACAAACAATATGCACTTTACCCAACGTCAAAATTTTTGAGGAGCTAACTTCTGCTGAGCTTAACAAAGTTCACAGTTTATTGGAGTCCTACAGCGATATCTTTTCTAAGTCTGTTACCAACTATGGGCACATGAAGGGTTGGACTCATACCATTGACGTTGGTGATGCTCACCCCATTTGATCTAAGCCCTACCGCAAATCAAAAGTTGAGGAGCAACAGATGCGGATGGAACTTAAGCAATTATTGGACGCTGGGCTGCTGGTACCCTCACAAAGCCCTTGGTCGTCCCCTCTTCTACTTATCAAAAAGAAAGATGGAGAGCATAGGATCTTTATGAATTACCGCAAGTTGAACAACCTCACCAAAAAAGACAGCTACCCCATCCCCGCATTGATGATGCCCTAGCGCAGCTCTCAGGGTCCCAGTATTTTTCAGCCATGGACTTGGCTAGTGGATACTGGCAGATGGACCTTTCTCCTCAAGACCAGTAGAAGTGCGCCCTAATCTGTAGTGAGGGTCTTTTCCAACCCACTCACCTACCTCATGGGTTATGCAACGCCCCTTCCACTTTTCAGCAGGCAATGGACCACATACTCCAGGATCTCAAGCTCAGTTGTGTGATTGTCTATCTCGATGACATCACAGTATTTTCCAAAACTTTCAATGAACACCTCACCCACTTAAAAGAAGTGTTCCAACAGCTGCGAGCCTCACACATCAAGCTGAAGCCCTCCAAGTGTACGTTTTTCCAGAAGAAGCTGGATTTCCTTGGGCACACAATATCCCACGAAGGGATTCAGCCCCTCAAAGATAAGGTGGAAGCAATAGCGAAGATGCCTGAGCCCAAAACCCTCCGTGACGTCCAAGTATTCTTGGGTATGATGGGGTACTACCATCAGTTTACCCCAAGTTCGCCCAGCTCAGTGATCCCCTTGTCCGGCTCTTGACTAAGAACGCTCCATTCCAGTGGGGTGTTGAGCAACAGGCCGCGTTTGAGACCCTGAAGGGGTTATTGCAGAAAAGGCCTATCCTCCGTTACCCTGACTATGGCAAGCCATTTGTGTTATTCACGGACGCCTCTGATTATGCTGTTGGAGCTATCTTAGCACAGCTGGACGAAAATGGGATTGATCATCCCATATCATACTTCAGCAAAATTTTATCCAAGGCTGAACGCAACTATAGCGTCACGGAAAAGGAGTGCCTTGCCGTCCTACTCGCCTTGAAATATTACTGCCCCTTCTTATATGGGACTTCCTTCAGACTTATTACTGACCACGCCTCTCTAAAGTGGTTGTAGAATTTGAAGGACCCCACTGGGCGGTTGGCGCGCTGGGCTCTTAAGCTCCAGCACTATGACATGACCATTGAGCACCGAGCTGGGACAAGTCATATGAATGTTGATGGGTTGACGCGGCTGCCCCTCCTTTATCTGGATAATAGTAAAGCAGAGAGGATGCATGACCTCCTCATGACTCCTGAGGCTTGGGCGGATGAAGATGAAACTGTACAGAAAATGCTTGCTTGCCATACCTGCAACACAAAGGTTGAAAATGGGAAGCTATACAAACAAGTAGGGATAAAATGGTTGCCCTATCTTCGGCCCTCTGAGCGGATACCTGTAATAATGGAATCCCACACAATGATGGTCCATGGCCGAGCTCAAAAAACCTATGAGTGGATTGGAGAGCGGTATTACTGGGAAGGCATTATGGAAACCATAACTGAGGTTTTGAATGCCTGTCTCACCTGCAAAAAACAATCCAGCTTCAAGACCCAGTACCAGTATCAACTAATCACGCCTCAACAGCCCTTCCACACCATGAGCTTGGATGTGGTAGGTCCTCTCCCTCAAACTACTGGGGCAATTGATATATCTTGGTTGGTATTGATTATTTCACCAAATGAGTTGAAGCTGTGGCTCTCCCCGCTCAGACTGCCAAGGCCACGATCACTTTCTTACACCAATATATCATCACCCGGCATGGGTGCCCACAAGTCCTCTTATGCGACAATGGGAAAAATTTTACCTCCCAGGTGGTAAAGCTCCTCGCTACCTCCTTAGGAGCACAACAACTCTTCTCAGCACCTTATAACCCATCCACAAATGGGGCCATAGGAAGAGTTAATGGTACACTGGTCTCCATTCTCCGCAAGATGTCCAGCTCCGACCCTCTACACTGGGATCTTTATTTACCCAGTGCCCTTATGGCTTACTGGATCAGCTATCATCGCATCCTCAAGATGTCTCCCTTCCATGTGTTGTATGGAAGAGAACCTGGAGTTCCAGCCTTACTAGCCAAGGATATCTTTACTGCTAGGACGGACCCTAAACAATCTATGAAAATTAGCCCAGCACATCATTCAACTGCAAGCAGAGGCTATGAACAACTTGGCCAAGACGGTCACTAAAGAAGGCCAAGCAGCTAATGAGCGCCGGGCTCCTCTTCCTTCCTTCCAGGTGTCAGACTTAGTAAATTATTACCATAATTGCGTCGCACCAAGAAGGGAAAAGCTTGGTTCTATCTGGGAAGGTCCCTTTTCCATCACCTATAAGCGAGGGGATGAGTATTCTATTAAATCCCTTGCTTCAGGTCTTACTTTCAACCACATTCATGGGCGGTTCTTGTGATCTTATACCTCCCCAACCACTCTTGAAGGGGGTAATGTCAGACATTTACAAGTCTGAGGTATAGGAAAGAGTGGTTCTGATGTAAGTGAAGACCAAATCGGCCAAAAGACCTTGGTCAATTCTCAGTTGAACCCTATTAATTGGGGTAACACTTTTAATACTAATATTAATAAAACTCGGGCAAATACCACGAGTCTGACTAATTGGATTGCGCTGACTATGAGGCAAATTCAGGGAGTCCCTCAGAGGCTCTTTCCTGGCCACCATCAGTTTAGTTCACTTCCCCTCATGATGACCAGCCTCTTATATAGGGTTGGTGGGGGCTCCTCAGGGCGAAAAGATTTTCCCCCTTTCTGATTAGGCCCAATTAATTAAATCCCTTCCAAATGGTTTTTTTTCCTGACAGTTACATCCCCAACAGCCCTCGCATTGAGCGATGTGAGTCTCAAACTAACTGATAGGCCACCTTTGAATATTTCTAATTTGGACAGCACCAATCAATCTGAACTTGAGGCACAAAAAGTCTAAATTACAATTATCTATGAGTCTCAAACTAACTGATAGGCCGCTTTTGAATATTTCCTAATTTGGACAGCACCAAGAAATCCAAGCCTGAACTATGAATCATTTAATTATCACTATTGCACTATTATCAAGCTCTAGTTTTTTTCCAGCGCAGCACCTAATAAAAGAACAAAAACATATAAACCCATTTATTTTATTAAAGTGCCTGTTTATATTATTTTTGATAAGTTGTTAAGAGCAGCTCCTGCGATATTGTTGGATTTGAGGTGATACTGCACCAGCGAGCCTACAAAAGGGCCAAAAATCCAACACATGCTAAAGCCTTGGAACTATATTAAAAGGGATGTTTTTAAATATCAAAGCTCTCCTAACCCTAGGACAACAGGAAGACTAAGTGAAATCCTTTTAACAATAAAACTATATCTGGTGTTATTAGCACAAAACTAAAAAGACATTTTTAAAATTGTATTCTGTGAAAGACATTATCTTAATAATATAAAAATGGATAGTATAAATACTAATTTATAGATTTGGGTTTTTTAAATTGTTTTTTATTTTTATCGAGTCAACCTTTTATCTTAAGGCAATTATCTATTTGCATCTTAGTTTTAGGGGCCATCTGAGTATAATTCCTTGATTCTCAGGGATTTTATGGGCTTATTGTGTAAATTTCACTATGGAGCTTTAGCCTGCTTGTGAATTTGTGGCTGCTTTTTAAAGCTCAAAAGTGGCTTTTGACGTTCTCATGACCTCTGTGGCTATTACAGCTGTATCAGTTGTTAATCATCTCAATTGATGACATTTGAAAATTTAGTTTTGCTTCCTGTTTTGGTAATATTTAAGCTGCTAAGCTTTGTGCAGATGGGGAAACTCTCATCAGATGGATCTTGATAGTTTTTCCATCATTGTCAGTTGAGCCTAAAGGTATAAGTAGGGGATCCTCCAAGGCGTTGTCTGTGACATTGTGCACATATTCTTCAATACCAGTTTTATATAGTGTGTCCTCTGATGACATTGTGATCATCTGGAAAATTATTGCTGTAGTCAGGGTTAGATATAAGCCTCCATCGTCTGATATTCTAGGCTAATTAAAATTCTATAAAAATGGCTTTGAGATTTTTATTTAACTGAGGTAAGCTGACCAGGGGACAGACATTACCAAATATATATGAAACTAAGAGAATAACTAAGAAGTATAAAAATTGGGCACCCCAGGGTACTCAAGTTACCCCTGTTGCCAGCGGGACCGCCAGGTATGGGGGGGGTTGATGCACTACTCTGAGGGGGTTTCCCCTGCTATGGAGCAGGTGTGAAGGAAAGGGTCTGTGTGGAGGAACCAGAGTGGGAACCATAATTCTATGAGCGCTTTTTGTCTTGGTCTCATATATCCATAGAGCCAGGCTTGGAGATGCTCTAGTAAGTGGACATGGAATCTGTTAATAATCCCATGAATGGTTGGGACCGTGCCCTTGAACGCATCTAATGCAATTGTGTGTATTGTCCACATTGCAATGGGTATTATTAGGGAGCGGAGAGTTGATGGGATTGGTGACTCAATCTGGAGCGCGAAGATACTCTTTGATATTGAGAATTCCTGTTCGTTTTGAATCTTGAGCAGGCGTGCGACTTCCTGCCATATAGCTTTGGTTGGGGGGCATGTTTCTATGCGGTGATGCAGGGATCCCTCCCCTCCACATACTGCACATGTTTTGTGGAGGGAGTTGGAGAGGTCCGCCGTCCTATAGGTCCTTCTCAAACAGCGCCAGGCGTTTGCTCTTATCCTTGGTTGTAGGAGTGGGTGGTGTGTCATTTTCCAAGAAGCTTTCTGTGTGGTTAAATCATAGGTAATGTCCAGCATATCTAGGTATTCTATCCTAGCTATGCCTGGGGTTGTTGCGAGCATATCCCTCTGGAATTGTGGTTTTCTGGGTTTCTTAATTTGAATTGGGGGCTGGGTTGTCCCCTTCCCTGTATAGTACCCATGTTCTCTATGGTCCATCCCATATGGCGGATAGTTCAGAGGATATGTTTGAAATGAGGGGAGGTTCCATGCAGACCCGTTGCAGTAGGGTGCTTGGAAAGGTATAAAAGCAGTCTGGGTGGACTATGTGGGTTGGTTAATTTGAGCGCCTGTGCAAAGTTAGTCCTTGCTGCTCTGGACCAATGTTGTTGCAGGAGGTCTGGAGCAAGTATTTCCTTTATCCAGGTACCTAGGATGTGATTAGCATGCCTCTCAAAATCTATTAGTACCATGCCTCCACTTGAGCGTGGGCCAAATAGTGTTTCCATCCGTATAGGAGGGTGAGAGCCAGGCCACAGCCAGCCCTGGATAAGCGCGCGAATTGAGGTTATAAAGTAGGTGAGAAGGCTATCGCATGGGCCTGATACCACAGTATTGGGAGGATGAGCGAGTTAGCAACTGTAACTCGTCCTGTTAGTCCTGAGGTTCTTCCCTTGAGGGAGGCGACGCGTTTGGATACCCGTTGTAACAGGTTACTTTCCATTGTCTCATTAGCATATCCCCCTGATTCTAGCCAGATTCCAAGGTGTCAGACAGGAGTGGTGGTGGGAGGTGTTGCAAAGGGTAAAATAATTGGGTTTTTTCTTCGAGTGTTGGTGTTAGGTTCTGATGTTGTGGCCCAATTGTTTGTGTATTTGCCTAAGAGGATGATTTCTGTCTTCCTTTTGTTGAGTGATGCATTGCTCACCTTGGAGTATTCCTCTATAGTGTTCCAGCTGTCGGGCATCTTCATTGTTTGCTATACCTGCTACGCAGTCATCTGCAAAGGCCAGTATCTTGAATTTTGGTTGTCCTTGTGCGGTTATCCCCATGAAACGTGAGTCAGTTACTCGGAGGAGCGGGTCAAAGCTGAAATTGTATAGCAGTGGGCTGAGGGGATCCCCTTGTTTGAGCCCTCTGTGTGGTTTAATATTGTTTGTTAGGAATCCAGGGCCGCATACAGCCATGGTTGCAGATTCTGTTAGGAGCATCGCCCATTTTATGAATCTTGGTGGGAGTTTGAAGGCATGTAGACATTCTTTTAGGTATGGCCAGCTAACACGGTCATACGCCTTTTCCTGATCCAAGAAGACCATCGCACCAGTTGCTTTGGATTGGCAAATGTTTGCAACAGGGTGTATGGTGTTTCAGATTGAACGCCCTGGTATAAATCCAAACTGGTTGGGTGATAGGGCGTCAGATGCAATTGCGCCTAACTGCTAGAATTTTTGTTAGAATCTTTGTGTCAGTGTTGGAGAGTGCAATTGGGCGCCAGTTGGCCAGGTCCAACTTGTCACCCTTTTTATACAAGGTTATAACGTAGGATTCATGGCCTCCTGGTAATAGGCGTGTTTCCAACAAACTCTGGTTCATTGACGCCAATAGGAGGGGGAGATTTGTTGAATATACTTTTGTAAAATTCGTAGGGTATCCCATCAGGCCCTGGGCATTTCCTACGTGGTGCACCGCGAATTGTTTCCCAAAGCTCCTCCCGGGTGATAAGGGATAGTATATTGTAATTTGGTGTTGTACTTTGTATCTTGGCAGTTTGAATAAATTCTTTAATTTTTTGTGGATCTGTTGGCATATCGCGATATAATTCAGTGTAATAGCAGTGTACTTCCGCCTTGACCTCCTCAGGGTCAGTTGCTGTGGTGCTGTTGGTCTTGCGGACCTATGTGCATGTGGGCTGGTTTCCGCAGAAGTGGAATTGGTGGAAAAAGTATGTCAAACAGGTTTTGCCTTTCTTTATGAACTTACCTTTGTTCAATACTTTGATTCTGTGTTGGTGTTCAAAGATGAGATTGTTAAGTCAGGTTGAAATTTCTGCCCATTTGCATCCCCAATTGGGGCTATAGCCAGATCTCAGAGTATTTATTTTCAGGTGGTCTAGTTCTGCCAAGGTACACTTGATTGTGGCTGTGTCCGCGGTGTACTTGTGTGATGCAATATGTCGGGTTTTGTTGATAAAATCTTTTTGAAATTTTCTTATGTTCCAATGGGATCTGAAGTGAATGGGGCTGTGAATTCTGGGTTTGTAGCCTTGTTTTCAACCCAATCAGATATCTCAGGCAATCTTATATTTTTTGGATGAAGCTTTCTCCAAGGCGACACCTGTGTGTGGGATTGGGTTGGCGCTAACTGCACCATAACTAATTGGTGATCAGATAAATTGATCTTTTTTGTTGTAAATTTGGAGATTCTTGAGTGGTGGGATTGTGGGATGAGGATGTGGTCAATACGACTTATTGATATGAGCAGTCCCTCATGTATGCTGGGTCTTGTCATATGGGGAAGGATTGGTGAATTGGGAGGAAGAGCATCCTGTAAGCCAAGAGATGCCTTCATTGTGCGATATTCAATGTGTCCATGTGGGTATCCCCTGGGATTAGGCCATCAATCTGTATTGGGTTATCCCAGCAGTTGAAATCGCCTAACATGATGATATCTGGTGGGAGGGTGAGGGTAGAAATTTTTTCAAAATTTTTTTTTCTCTCAGTTGCAGTGCACAGTGCGTAGATACATGCTAACGGAATTATTTCATCTTAACATGTGATTGTTGCTACAAGGACTTGACCGTGCAAGTGTGATGATGAATTTGTAATTTTAAATTTTTTGTTGTTTTGGACTATCACCCCACAGTGAGACGTCCATACTGATTGTGATGGTGCGACCCTGGTTGACCAGGATTCTTCTTCCCCTTGTAGGCAGTGGGTTTCTTGGATGGCCAAGATGTCTACAAGAGGTTCTCTCAGGAATGCCAGCTTTTTGGCTTGGGACGTATGAGCCCTGGCTCCCGCGTGGCTTTGATTTTAATAAACCTTTTTTGATTAATGAGATGGTACGTTTGATCTGGTCACTACGTTTTGACTTGTGATTTGGATCTCTGAATCACAAGTTGAAATGCTTTTTGGGTTTTGCGGCTTATGTGGGGCTCAGCACTTGGCTGTGCCCCACCTGAGCTATTCTTTATCCTCCTAAGGGCCCAAAGAATAGTACAGAGTTGGGATTACTGAAAGGATGACCTTAAAAGGTCAGGCCAGCACAGTTCTGAAATCAGTTCAGAATTCTTTCTAATTTCCTTCTCTCATGTGGGTCTCTCCGTTGGCCACAGGGACACATTTGCTGTGTCTTACCTGGTATCTTGCGGCAAAACTAGTTTTTGTGATAAAAAATGATGGCTCTGAAATCAATTGGAGGCATTAAATCCTCCTGGTTTTTTAATCCACTGGGTCTTTTTCCTTGTGTCGCTCACAATGACATCTTATTGCAATTTAAATTTGTTTGCATTTTAGTTCGTTAATAAAGAAATTAAGGCTTATTTTGGGTACTGTAATCCTCATTTACTTGTGTCGTCTTTTATTGCGTTCTAATTTTCCTAAATCTGATGTTGAATTGGTGAGTATGATGAGTCAAAACACTTACATTGAGGGAAAATTCATATCAGACAATTTTTGTGGCGTCCATCCGCCAATCCTAAGCCAAGATGGCGGTCAAATACTAAAATTTTTCAACTTTTACAATATTCTGAACTGTCTGTTCTTTTAGCACGCCACCAGATTTCCAGTTTTGCCTGACCTCAGTGGTCGCTTCAGGTCCTGGTTGTCAAGTAACTAGCACAGGGGAAAGCTGGTGACTGATGACTAACCCTGGACCTGAAGTGATTGTCAGTCCAAAACCAGTGGGGCTTACCTTTCACCAGGGATCTGGCTGGAACCAAGGGGACCTGGCCCAACAGGACCACTCACCCCACGGTCAGCCCACTCTGTGTGAGATAACATCCAAGCCATGCGTTGGTCATGTTTCCCCTTGCTAGGTAGACTGGCTCTTGCAGTCTGGTTCCAGCTCTTTGTTTACCATGGAAGTCCTCATGGTGGTTACCTCCTGCTATGGGCACCCTCTTTGTGGGGGCTCCTTCTTAGCGTGAGGTGATATAATAGGCAGCTTGAACTGATTATTACATTTCAACTTGAGATTTTGATTTCTAAATCTCGAGTCAAAATGCTTTTGGGCTATTTTGTGGTTTATTCAGGATCCGGCGCTAGGATGTGCCCCACCTGAGCTATTCTTTACGCTCTTAGGGGCCTAAAGAATAGTTCTAAGGGGATCCCTGGAAGGGCGACCTTAAAAGGTTGGGACTGCGGAATTCTGAACTCAATTCAAAATTTTCTCTCATTTTCTGCTCTCATGTGGGTCTCTATAGTGGCCTCAGGGCTGCCTTTTCTGTGTCTTACCTGGTATCCTGCGGCAAACCTAGTTTCTGAGCCTAAACAATGATGTTGGTTATTAAAGGTGATTGGAGTCGCCAAATCCTCTAGTGTTTTTTAATAAATTGGGTTTCTCTTTGTGTCACTCACGGTGCTATATCTTATTGGGATTTAAATTTGTTTGCATAATTATTTTGTTAATAAGGAAATCAAGGCTGAATTTGGGGCTGAAATACTCAATTACTTGTGTCATATTTTCTCTTTTTTGAATTTCCCTAAAACCAAGTTTTTATTGGTGAGTATGATGAGTCAAAATACTTACCTTGAGGAAACCTCATATCAGACAATCTCTTAGCTTCCATCTGCTGATCCTAAGGCATGATACCAGTCAAAAACTAGGACCTTTTAGATCTTTACACTTAGGGGTCATGACTATGGCTAAGTTTAGCTTAGAAGGTATAATATATTAGCTGGAAGCCCACAAATTATTTTGGTGGATAATGAAACTAATTTTATGTCCCATATTATTTCTATGTACAATGACTTGATGGTTATCAGGGGGTATGTCTACACCCTATTACCCTTTGACTAACTGCACCATGGAAAGAGTAAACAGTCTTCTAATTGGTATTTTACAAAAGATAATCGCATCAAAAGCTTCTAGTTAAACCCTTTTTTGCCTTCTGCCAATTTTTATATAATATCTCTTATCAAATGGGCATGAGTCACTCCCCATTCGCCTTATTTTATCTAAAGCAACTGCACTACCCCAATTATCTTTTGGTTCATCATGAGAATATAAATCTCACCAAAAAAATAAAACGCTGACGCAGAAATCAATCCAGCTATAAAGCGCAGCATATTTTTTGATGTGCTGGGCCAGAATATAAGGTCTCATAAATAAGATAATGAAGGCTGTTAGCCTTATACCACTTTGCTGAAGTCTAGTTGGTTCTGTATATGATAGCCATGGGTTCAGATAAACTACCAAACTGAATAACATATGAAAAGTGTCTTTTGAGATCATTGAAAACATCTACAGATTCTTGAATTTTAAAGAATGTTGTTTAAGGTCACCTTTCTAACTGAGTGCATCATAAATTCTTGACATATCAGCAGCGTTTTGCCCCAATGTCCATTAGTTCTCAATGATTTAGGTGACCCTCACTCATTTTTATTCCCTGATGTTCGTCAAGTGGGGATAAATGTTGTAATTGGTTTGACCAACAATCTCAGATATTATTAATAATTTTACTTAAAATTATATAAATTTATTTGAGGTACGCTGACCAGGGGATGGACATTACCAAAACAGAAACTTCAAAACTAAAAAAACCAAAAACATGAACTAACCGCCCTAAACGAGCAGGGGGACACAAAAAAAAATGAAAAACCTACCAAGTGCACAGCGGGGAGCCACTTATCTAACCATGGCAGAGAGGGAGGGTTATTAGGAATATTATCAATTTTGACTTCAGCATTGAAGAGGCGGGCTGTTGAAGATTTGGGCTTCACCTGATGGCTGGTTCGTTGTTTGGTGGAAACTGCAGCTTCAAGCATCTATTGTGTGAGGACAATAGACAGGATGGTGCTTTGAATTTATGATATATCTTTTGATAATACTTTAATTGTATACCCAATTGTTTCACTTGGACGATGGCCTGCTGCCCTGATCCTACTGATCCCAAGTGAAAATCGACTTTAATATAAAATAAAGTGATAATGCAAAAAGGTTATAAGATAAATTTGAAACTTAATCCAGAAGTTAAAAGGTATTTTATTAGTGTAAATGCAAGGGTTATTTATAGGGTTCAATGTTAACCACATCTTACCCATGACGCCTTACCTTTCAGTGACCCTTGGCCACATAAAAAGTTTGTAATGACATCTACAAATACTTCGACTCATGACATCATGCTCAGCCTCAGAGTCAGAGTAAACACCATCATCATCCTTGAGATGGCGTTTCATCATATCTTCAAAATAGCTGAACTAATTCACTTTCACATGCAATCGGCAGCACATACCAAGGCGATTCGTATCACTAATTAGTAATTAATTCAATTGAAAACTTGACTGACAAAAACTAATTTCAACATAGACCAACAAAGCCCACATGCCTGAGTCATTAAATCAAAACTTAAATTTAGGTTTGACCTAACCAACAAAGCCTTGAGCCCATGTCATCATAGTCAAATATAATTAAGTGAAATTGCTAGGCCACAAATTCAAGTTCAGATATACTTAGGATATCTTTGGTTTATAATAAACAACTATTTAGATCCAGTCAACCATTCAACATGGGCCAATGCTGATATCAAGGGGTTAGGGCGTCCACGGGGTGAGGGTAAAGGAGGGGCAGAAATTTTGAATTTGAAAATTTGGGCCTGGAGAATAGCTTCTATGAGTTTGGCACCATTGTGTTCAGCTTGGATGCAGGCGTCGGGAAAGGTGGGCAAATTTTGAAATGGTGGCTCTAGTGTACGTGTGGATGGGGAAAAATCTGCCAGTTCAGTGACATGTTTGACAGAGTTGGTGGCAGTTTCAGCTAAGCGTTTAATTTCCTCTTTTTCAATATCAGGGAAATTGGGGGGACTGGGTGATGTGAAGCCCTTCCTTAAATTCAGCAACAGATTTTGCCACAGCTTCATGGAGAAGGTGACTTTCAGATGAGGATACTGCAGCCTCAACAATCTGGTGGTCGCTTTGGTATGGGGTAGCATTGGTTTTAGGGACATATTGTTTGCACGGGAGTGGGACATCAGAGTCTTAATTCAGATAAGGTTCTAACTCAAATGGTTTAGCCAGTGGTGGGACAATTTCACCAGATTTGGACACTTCATCCAATAAGTCCCAGGGATTTTATTTGACATATATTGATTCAATGATAGGTGGCTTTGGTTAGATAAGTTTGTGGTGGGATAATTTTTGGATTGAACATGGGTCCTAGCCTGCGCCTTATTGGTTGATATGGGTACAAATTGGCCAGCTTGGGTTTGAGTTGCTATATTTTGCTTCTAATTCATCAAGTGCATGGCCTGGGGGTAGGGCATCCAAAATCCCCATTTGAACGCTGCTGATGTGTCCTCATGGGTGGATTTAACATTGTTCGCAGTGTTTGAATTGTAATGATATACTTTTTTGTATAATCCAACTCATGGCAGAGGGGGCAAATTGTGTAACCGTTATTGGTGCAGGCCCAAAAGAAATGGTCAGGGGAAGATGGGAATTAGGCATGTGGTGTGATGTGCTGGGCCATGTTCAGCTGGTGGGGGGTAATGGTGGCCATTGCCTGAGGTGCCGCTAGGTGCTCAGCACCACTTGGGACAAGGAATTGGAGGATGGGGTCTGTGCCATAAGTGGACAGCCCTTATATCAACTCATCATATAGTGTTTGAGGGGGAAGGTGTGAGGGAAAATTCGTAAAGGTCACCATGGCTTTATGGTATCGTTGGGAAGCGCATTTGGGTGGTAGTAGTGAGGTTTTTTTGTACAATAAGGGCGTTGCTGATGCAGCGGCCACATCCTCTTCAGTGAGGAAGCCAATATCAAAATAGCCCTTGTAAGGGCGGAAGTTAAATTCTGCAGGTGCAAAGGTGGCTGTTGCCAGCTCAATTGCACTTTATCATCATATGGGAAGAGAAATCCGTACTTGACATGGAGGCAAAAGTGGATAGTGGACTGATGTAGGGCTAGGGGGTGGGTGCAGATTGGGTGGACTCGTGCAAGATGTAGTGCTAAGTCTCTTGGAGGGAAAAATTGGCCAGATGTATTTGGCGGACTGGAAAAACCAGTCTGCATGCATTTGCCTGCTGGGAGGTAAACGCTACTGGTTGGAGCACCTCTTCCCCACATTGGGGCAGCAGGTGGTAGATCCAAGGACATAAATTGGAAAACTGATGCAGTGATGCGGTGGTGGAAAAGTACTTTTTTTCAAAAAAACGCTTGAAAGTGATGTCAAGTGGAAAGAAAAGTTTTACTTAAAATTATATTTTAACTAGCTTTTTTTAAAGAGTTTGAAAGGTATTATTAACTTACCTTGTAGCCCCTAAATTTTTAGTAGTTATCAAAGTTGAATTGAGTTATTATTGGAAAATCTGCTAGGGCCCTTTATTTCTTAGTATTAATGCACAGATTAAACCTATAAACCCTAAAGGTGAAACTTTTGCTTTCTTAATTCATTGATCACTAAAGCCCTGTCCTTGGTTTTATTATCTCCTATTATACTAGTTTAATCTTATTATGCTACCTTGCCCTGCTCTTGTGCAAATTATTTAGTAATAGGTCCTATTTTATTATGGCCATCTGCTAGTATCTTTATTAAAATTGGCATATTGGTACTAGTGTGGAAGTACCCCAGTCCCTAACGATTTGCTTTCATGGCTTAATTTGGATATTACGACCTTTATTTTATCATTCTAAAGCGCTGCTTAATAGCCAGACATTACAACAATAAGAACTCAGGAAACAAGAAGATTATATCTAGGTGAGTTCGTCATCTGGAGAAGTATATTTTCCCAAGTAGCTAGACCCACCTTTTATTAAGGTTACTATAGCAATCCTCTGAGCCACTGGCATTAATAATATTAGGGTGTGTTCCATTATTTCAAACATAAAAATACCTATTGCTGTTAATAAGTTTTCCTTTTGTGACTTTTGTCAAGGTTGCTTTCATCAAAAAGTACCCTATATCTTTGTTGTTTTTTCAACCTGAGTACCTGAAATATGACGTCCATGCTGATATCAACAGATGTACAGTTGTTTTCCATAATTTTTTGTTTATTATAAGTCATTACTGTAGTAGAGACTTATTATCCCAGTATTTGATGATATTGATTATTGCATAGCACTCTGAACAATATTCTACAAATTTGGACTTGTCATGAGACAGAGGTCATGCATTTCAGTAGGATTAAAGGAGTTGCATGGAGAAAGTTTATCTGTGCAGTAGTGTGCTTGTCTCTAGCATGAAATCATGGTGCTCACTACAGGGGGCACGCGCTTAAGTTATCATCTTTAACAACAACATGGAATCTAGTCAAGAAAAGAAGCTATTCAGAAAAATCAAGCCATCATGTTCCACGTCAATCCACCCAGCCCTTCTGTTGATTTATGACAATACCATAAAGACCAATCAGATTCTAACACAATCTGCTTTGTTCACTTAGGCGATTTAGCTTAGTGGATGAGCTATCATAAAAGAAGATAGTTATTATTGGGTGTTATTTCTAACAGGTTATTGACTAGTCTGCCAGGATTTGATTACGTCAGATTGCTAATGTTTGATTGTGGATGTAACAACAATGTAATTAATATATGGTTCAATTTTTGATTTAATTATTGGTATTTTGAGTGTGCTATTAAATTGGAGCTGTTGCCAAATAACTTGAGATTAATGATTTGTGCTGAAGAGTAAACAACGCTTCTGGTAGCAAATTGCAGGTTAACCTTTTAGATACTGCCACCTTTTATTAATGAGTTAAAGATTCTATCACCTAAGCAGGGTGCTACCCTAATTATGGTACTCCTCTGAGATTATTATGAATGTAGGGACACTTTCTTTAAAACAGTTGAGGTCAAAACTCTAGTCAATGGTGGAATCTGACTAGATGGATGAGGAAGAGCCTTATGGGTGTGACTTCAGAGGGCTAATCAATTTTAACAGCTGCCGTTTTCAAGTGAGGCGCCAATGGAATTGTAGGGCGCCAGATTTCCTATAATTTCCTGGATTTTAAGTGAATAGAGCAGAATAACAAAAAAATAAAGAATTGAATATTTAAACTGTTTTACATTTAGCATATTTTTACTCTTAAAATACAAGTTAATGGATCAAATACTTTCAGATAAATATTGCTTATTAAGTTCTCCGCCAGCTTCTGCATGAAGGAAGAAAGAGTCAGAGGGTTAAGTTTCCTTAGTTCATAAGTACCTTCAAGGATAGAATGAAGAGCGTTAGAACTAATCTAGCGATGAGGACACTACTTAAGCTGGTTGTGAAAATCTCACCTAGTACAATTTTCTTCATACTATTGTCAACTCATTCAATAACTATATCAATAATCTATTTTCAATGCATACATCAGAAACTGTGAGGTAGATTTGTGAGCTACAGCGTGCAAGCTAGCCCAAAAAAGTTTTTATTTGGTGATCATTACAGGGTTAGTTGTGTTTTCAAGCTAAAAACTATAGAAGAGTGTATCTTCATAATGTTGTACAAAATGAACTCAGGAAACTTTAGTAAAATTGGTAACCTTTAATGAGAATGCATTAAGCTCAGCGTCACAAGCCAATCTTGCTAATTTAAAGGAGTAAGTGGTGAAAGCTGAGATGGAAATTGAACAAGTTATAAAGGTCAATCACCTGCCAAGATCCTGGGCACCTGGATTGCGGCCGTCACCGCCCCCTACACTCCCCTCCCAACACTGGTCCCGCGCAGCCCACTCCAACTTCTCCCGCGCCTGGGCCTCAACAATCCATCGAACCCCTCACTCCCTGATGAAATACCTCGCATCACATACATCAGCCACAGGTCCTCATGGGACTAAAACCCACTACAAACAAATCCTACTCTCCATGCGGAGCGCTGAGTGGAGAATTTGTATTAGTGGACATACAACCCAAAGAGGCCGCCCCTCTCCTCAGTTCCCACAAGAGGTACAGGGGCTACCCATCCATGATGGCGTGATCCCCATTTGGCCCCATGTCCTATCCAGGGTGGACTACCTGGCATGATGGACATCCCTTACTCCATTGAGACCCAAAAAACTATCTGGAAATACGTACACCATCCTCTGTTGCAGCCTCAATTCCGCTCCCATGTGTGGCGCTGCCTGAGGCAGGTGTATTATACATCTGAGCGCTCTAACGCTTTACACTCATCCTGTGTCATGTGTGGCCAGTATGGAACGCTGTTCCACCGCCTGGAGAAGTGCTCTACCTCTAAAGTGATATGGCGCGAAGTTCAACGTCTGCTGGGCCAGGATCAAACGCATCCCTTCAGTCTGTCAAGAGATACGTTTGCTCTATCAATGGCCTCCTCTCTTCCACCCTCCCTCCGTGCTTTAGTGGTTGCAATCGCCATGTGGACCATCCACATGATTGTCTTAGATGCCATCGCAGGCTCCACCCCCACCCTCCCAGAAGCTGTCCACAGATTCCGGTCTCATTTGGTGGACCACTTTCAAGTGTGGATGTTTGGATACCTCCCACCGCGTTGCTGACAGCTGGTCTCCTCCTGGTTCCCAGTCTGGTTCATCAAATCAGACCCCTTCCTCCACATGTGTTCAGCTGTGGCTACGGCTCCTCCACACGTTCCCTCCCCCTCCCCATAGTGGCGTTCCCGCTGGCAACAAGAGATAGCATCGCTTCTCTGGGGTGCCTTCCCTGGTACTAAGTTTTGTCTCTTCTGAGTCATATTCAGAAGTGTCCGTCCCATGGTCAGCCTTCCCCACAATAAATTTAGAGACTTCCTAGAAAGGTCAATCACAATCTTTTTAGGAAGTTCATCTCATAGAGATGAAAAAAGACTGAACTAGTCAAGGAGATACTAATTCAGAAACTGAATTGGATGCAGATGAAGAAAGCTTTCACAAGATTCAGGAAGACATTTTGCTGATTCTATAGCGATTATAATAATTGTTAAAAATACAAGTGTGATTGCACCCAGATAAAGCCAAAGAAGCTAATTACATGATGCATTAAGCTACACTTGGAAAGTACAAACCCCAAGAAAAGTCTTGGATCTTTTGCTGCAATATTTGAAATGACTCTTAAAAACACACCTATCATTAGTCAGGTTACTTTACAGAAATCTCCTAACAGGTATCAACAGAAGAATTTTTAGAATATGCCAAAATCACCTACATTTCATTGGGATAACTCTTTGTCCTTTTTCCACTTTCTGTTAATGATGATGTTCAGATATGAGGACTGATAGAAAGCAGTAACTGTGATAAACTGCTTAGACATCAACTGACAAAATCTGATGTTGCCCCATCTCAATGGGGATAGTTGGACGTAAAGCAACTCTAAAGAAAAGATAATGATTGAGTTTGTTAGCCCTACATGGATGACTAATTGTAAACAGGAATAAAAAAATTCAGTTTATAAAGGATGAAACTTTGGCTGCTTTTGCTGATTAATTTTACTATATATTGCAAATCCTAGGTGGTGCGAAATTATTTTTAGATTTCAATGAATGTATAGAAGTGCAAGCGGGAACTTCACTCCTACATATACTTGCACTGCACCATGGTGTTGGCTCTTGCAAACCAGACTTCCACAGTGCAGATGGTGGATTATTCCAAGATGCTATGAGTGACGTTCAAATCAATAATTGAACTTTCAAAGTTATTCCTACCAGAACTAAAATTCAGTGAAACTTTCTTGTCAAAATAAGGGACAGCAGAATTAGGTTTTAATGGGAAATAATCCTGAATGACATAAAAGAGCGGGAAAACTCAAATCTGCATATACCATTTTGGAAAACTTAGGCACTTAGTTGCTCAAAGTCAGGATAATAAGCCTAGAGAGCAAGTTAGTCTTTTACAGGCTTAAGAATAGGAAACTAGTCAAGCCTCAGGAAAATGGCCAACTGTCTAGATATGGAACAATATAGACTGCAACCAAAACTGTTCCCTCTGATATATCTTAGATGATATGAATATTTTTGATTTATTCATAAATGAAGACACACCTCCTTCTCTCTACCATGTGGTTAATTTGGACGTGAATGCAATTACCTGAGTAAAAGTAAAGAAGATAGATGACCAAAATTGTGAAAGAAAATGCTTGGCCAAAAGCTCGTCAGCTGCCAGAAAAGGTTGGAATCGCCTAAATCACTAAAGACCAACTTAAGACAAGACTTGACGAGGTTAAAGTTTCTCTCCCTATTAGTGAGATTAGAAATACTTTCCTGATTTATCTATGCAATCTATTTTATACTCTTGATTTAGTGATGAATGCCACGATTCACTCAGTAAACACTTCATATCAATAATCTGAATGTAATATTTGGGCATTATAGTCAATTGAGTAAGAGCACAGGTGATAATCAACAGTGATGTGCTCTTTATTTTGTTTTGACTAAGTTGGTAAAACTAATGTGAATTTTTGGATTCAGAGCAACGGAAAGAATAAGGAACTGTTGGACCAGATATCACAACATCTTGTTAAACAAACTGTACTACAGCATTAGTCTAGACCACTGATGGTATCAGCTCCAGACATAATGTTGTCAAATCAAAATTATAACATCCTGATCAGGGCAAAATTCCTGAGAAATTATAGTGGCAAATGTTATTTTAAAAAGAATGCCCTGACAGGTTTGGAAAGCCCGGTCCTTGATATATCAGCAGATATAAGAAACTCCACTGACAAAGAGGAAAATTTTGTAAACATAATTACACTGATGGCATAATTCTAGTACAATTTGTTTGGACAAAAAAGTAGGGAAATGTTGGTTAAGATTCTTAAAAAATGTGTGATACTGTTGAGGACCAAAATGACAAATATAAATCCACCAATAATACAGATATAATTTAACATATGGCTAAAGCTAAAACCCTGTAACAATTGTATATATAGACTCTGCCCCGTGGATTAAATCAAGACTGGAGTCTTGGGTAGCGCCAGGGATCATACTGCCCTGCCATGGTGAGATATGAGTGCTACTGGCCAATTTGAGTGAAAAACAATTTATGTGGAAAAGAATAAAATCATCACATTTGCGCCTTTAGTCCTGATGGATTAAATCAGAGAGTTCCATGAATTTGGAACGTTAACAGAGATGATATTACCGGTGTATGCTGCCAAAAGCATTAACATAGTGTTATTTATGAGAAACTGACTGAGTTTATCAGAACGACAGGAGGAAGAAGTGCTGCAATTATTTGAGAAATATTGGTTAATATATGCCCAGGACAACCATGACCTCAGATGTGCTAAAAATGTAACCCATAAGGTTACCACTGTAGAATATCCGCCAATACAAAAGTGACCTCTCCACTGGTCCAAGGTTGCCTAAGCAGTATTCAGTAAAAAAATCAGCTAGATGATGGAGCATGGGCTCCTCTTATCATCATTGAGTCCATGGGTGAGTCCAATCCTTATTGTAAAGAAAAAAAGAAATAAATTGTGTGGAGGTCAATTACTGCTGGTTAAATAAAATCATCAAAAAGGATTTTGTATCTACTGCTGAAGGTTGATGAGGTGCTCAATCACCTAGAGAAGCCAAGTTCTTTTTAGCAACGAATTTGATCTCAGGGTATTGGAATTTGGATTTTCCAAAAGAAGATAATGAGCAATGTGCAGTAATCACCGCACAAGGATCTTATCAGAAGCCAAGAATGCCCCAATGATTGTGCAATGTGCCGGCAACTATCCATAGGGTGATGGGTTTAATCTTGAGTGACTTAAATTTGTCTTGCATATTAATGTATTGGATGACATCGACATATTTACCAGGACATTCACTGACTACCTGGAGCACTTATGGAAGTGTTCAAATGCCTAGTGATTGCAAATTTGGAAATCAAGACGAGGAAATGCCATTACTTTACAAAGAGATTTGATATTTGTAGTTTATGATAAACTCCTATGGATTAAATTGCAGATACAGAAGATAATGGCTATTAAATAGAAGTCAATCCCAAAAAGCGTTTGAGACATATAAGTCATTCTTCCGGTGATCAGCTACTATCACCAATTTACCAAAGATTGCCAGAATTGTTGAAACATAATTCCACATGTTAAAAGATAAAAAAGGATTCATGTGGAATAAGAAGGCCAAAGGAGTGTTTGATTATCTAAGAAGATATCTGATGACTAGCCCAGTTATAAGGTACCCAAATTTCAATTTAAAGATTTATTATTCAGACTGATGCCTTGTCAACGGCGATTTGTCACCGTTTTAATCCAAGTAAAGGATGATGGATAAGAGCATTCGTTGGTGTATATTAGTAAGACTTTGATGCCAATGGAAATGATTACACCATTAAGGAACGCGAGTGCCTCATGGTGATATATGCCTGCAAACAATCTTGAGTATATACATGGGACAAACTGCAAGGTTGTAACTAAAGCTCATATCTATGCTGGTTACATAAACTTAAAGAACCAGAGAGGCGACTGGCATGGTGGGTTATGAAATTACAAGCCTAGGATTTTGAAATTATACACTGAGAATGAGCAGGACTTCAGAATGCTGATGGACTATTGTTTATCTTGTGTTCAATTCATGTATCATCAAAGGGATTAATTATTCCAACGGATGATTGAAAGGATTATTGGGGATGAACCCCAATAGATTCAAAGCGCACTGAAGAAAGAGATGGTAGAGACCAAGATGAAGAATAGAACTATACAGTAAATTGTTGGCAAATGGTACTTATTCCTCAAACCATAAGAACAAGCAGAATTACACAAGCTGCGTACAAGGTTGTAGGGCATGGTGCCTAAGCAATTGATGGACCATCTACGTCAATACTATTACTGGAATTAATCAATTACAATGTAGAGGACCATCTAGCCTATTAATTCTAATGTCAACTTCACAAGCTGCACAAGAATATAATGGGATATCATTTAGAACGCCCTGAGTTCATTTGACACATGTACCAATAGACGTGATGGTACCCTTGAGTGTTAGTAATGGGGGGTAAAGTATATACTAATCACAATAGACCATCTGACTAGATGGGTTGACATGGAGACTTTGAGAAAAGTAGATGCTACATGCACGGCGAGATTCTTACTGGCCAAATGGTGTACTGGTAGGGATGCTTGTAGTTACTATTGAGTGGTATTAGAACCAACTTTATGTTCTACACAATGCCAGGTCTGAATGAACTAATTGGTAATCCAAGGAGTGATGCCCATTCCCTACCATCTAGAGATGAATGTAATTATAAAAAGAATCAATAAAACTCTATTTGCAATGCTGCAAAAACCTTTTAGAAGGAAAACCTCCTCTTGGAGACTTATCTGAGTTTAGTTACTTTTGTTTATAATATCAGTTAACATGTAGCCACAGGGAAAACACTCTTCAAACTCTCATATGGACAAAGGGCCTCACTATTGCCAATTTTATATTCTACAGTGAAACCAGCTTCAGGGATGAGTGCAGAGCAATAATTGATCCACCTGATGAATTTTATGATTGAACTGCAATTATAGGCATTTAGCACAACACTGAAGAGGAAAATTAGAGCTAAGAGATAGACGATCAAAATTGACCAGCGCTTAAAGAAATCCATGTGGGAGATAGAATAGCATATTTCAATACTCATGGATTTGAAAGAGGAAACAAGTTGGATGTCCTATGGTTGGGCCCATTTGAGATTATTGCTAAGACAACAAAAAGTCCTTATAAGTTAAAAAACATCACGAATGGTCACATAGTTAACATAATCCATTTTAGATACTTAAATTATTAAATCTAAAAGGGGAAAATATATATAAAAAGAGAATATTTATAGGATAAAAAAGAAATAGAAAACAGATGATAAAAATATTTATTAATAATGAAATCATCTTTGAGGAAAAAATAAAATTTAAAAAAATGTATAACTAAATAATATTGGTTTTTTATTGCCACAATCAAGAAGATCTGGCGGTAATACCACCTTCTGTTATCTATAAGGGAGAAGGAAAATGAATTAAAATGAGAGTAGTGATGAAGTAGGATGGAGTTAAAGAAGACCGTGTACATTGGCAAGATCAGCCTGGGTTGAAACTGGTTCTATCATGAAGAGGCCCAAGGAGAAAGGAGAGTGAGAAGATCCACTCTGATTGATAACTTAGAGCCCAGCACCGGGGAGTACAGAACCAAGGAATCAGATAAGCTGACCAAGAAATCCTACAACTGATGAGGAGTCATAGAAGCTGTCCTGGGGTAATACAGGTAGACCAGTTCATATTTTTAGTAAGAATGACCAAAATAGTACTGGCACGGCATGATGTTGTGGGAACTGCACTCTGAGGAGGTGGCAGTGGGTAGCAAAACAAGAAGAGGAGTCATGTTGCTGAGAATGGAATGAGATGCATAGAGTGCAGACCAAACTGAGCTCTGTTAAAATCAAAGATAGCTTTGATAGCTAAATTTTAACCACAGCCTGATGCAGCATTTGTCATATATTCTTAGCTTTTGCTGGATAATCTGATTAAGTGGGGATATGTGTTGGGATTTTATGACCATATCATCCAGACCAATCAGATTTTAACACTATATTCTTTGCCCACTAGGTGTATACCTTAGTGGATGAGTTACCATAAGAGTAGATAATTATTGCTGGCTGTCATTCCTAAAGGAATATTAATTAATATTCCAGGATTTGATACCTCTGGATTTCTTTTGTTTCATTGGGATGTTCAGCATCAATTTATTTACTATATGGTTCAATTGCTGATTTATTTATTGATGATTTAATTGTATTAGCCAATTGGAGTTTGTTGCCAATTGGCTTAGGGATTTATGATTAGCTGATAAAGCGTAAACAACACTTCTGGAACCAACTTGTGAGTTAACCTTTTATGTAACATGACCTGCTGTTATAGGTGAAAGGTCCCATTACCAAAGCAGGTTGCTAGACTATTTGGGGTACTCCACTGAGTTCAAATGAAAATGTGGGGGACACTTTTGTCAATTTAACCAGAAGTTGTCAATTTTTAGTAATTGGTAGAATATGACTAGATGTATGAGGTGATCCTTGTGGGTGCGACTTCAGAGGTCTAATCCATTAGTAACAGTTGTCATTTACAAGTGAGGCGCCAATGAAAGAGTTGGGCGCCAGATTCCCCTATAAAGCCCTTGATTTTAAGTAAATCAAGCAGAACAATAAGGACAATTTAAGACTTGAATATTTAAACTTTTATAAATTTAGTGTATTTATTATTTTATAAATAAAGCAAAAGGATCAGATGTCCTTTGGTTAGATATTGCTTGTTATCTTCTACGCCAGCTTCTTTTTGAATAGAGGAAGAGTCAGAAGGAAAGTTCCCTTAGCTCAGAAGTACCTTTAAGGATAGAAGGAAAAGCTTTAGCACTAGTCTAGCAATAAGACACAATTAAACTGGTTGTAAAAATAATATGATAATAATTTATCATACTATTGTCAACCCAATCAGTAACTATATAATAATCTTCTTCAACGCACCCACAAAAAACTTGTGCTATAGATTAGTGAGCTATATTTGAGAAGTTTACCTCATAAAGTTTTGACCTTCTCAGCTGGACTATGCCATAATAGGATGGAGTTACTCTCACAAGACCAAAGAATCAATTCTATCATCTCAATTCTAAAGCAGATTCGTAGATTGGTCTTATGCTGGTATGTATTTCCAGTATTAAGTCATAAAACAGATGACTTCTGCCCTCATTATGTTATCTCTGAAACAAAGAACATTTATGGGAAGAATATTTTTAATTTTGTGGCATGATTGACAGTCAAGTTTTATCCTCCCTAAGTAGTATCAATAATTTAGCTAATACACTATGAGGTCTCTGCAACCCACTGTGCACAATCTCAGATGCCTAAAGTCTGTCATCATGCTTTAATTAAGGAGGTAATTCAACGAAAGCAAAAAATGTGGATGCTATGCGCTCCCTATACATTTAACTGGAGAATAGATTTTAGTATGCATGACTGGCCATTAACTTAAACCATGAGCTCAGCCACCAAATCTCACATCAACTGATGATCTTACCTGGTAACTGAACTTAAAAGTAATTGGAATCTTTCTCCAAGTTATCATTGAGAGAGGTGTTACTGCTACGTGGGTAAGAAATGACTTAATTCCAATCAGATGCTAGTAATGCAATAAACACTGCATGAACAGAAGCCTAGAAATCTGGTCAGTGGAGGAAATTATTTAGTAGACAAAATGGGAGATGAAAGTTGCTGCTAAACACATTGGAAGTACTGCTGAAGCGACCAAAACCTCCAGAAAGAACTAAAACAACATCGGAGCTAACAGAACACCATGTGCCAAGACAAAAAGCCTTTAAGAGCACCTGTGTTGCGCTTCACAATGGTTTAGTGGATGTCCTACAGGTAAATAATGACCTCTACTGAACAATGTGAGAGTTAGTCAATGTTAACAAAGAACAAAAAGCCGAAATATGCTGAACTTTGGTCTCAGATTTATGCACTACAAGAAGTTATTGCATACTTGAAGCAGTTAAAGAACAGACTAAACAGGATTGCTTATAATAGCTGATATAGTCCAGTGCATATAGGTTGATTTGAAGGATCGATGGTATCAAAGCAGAATTTGTGTATACCCCAAGAAAGAGATAGACTAGTAAAGGAAGACCCCTCTGAAGTGTAGTCTGTTCAAGCTGAAACCTCTCAGCCCATAATGTTCCATACAAGACACACTATAGACATTACTTCTCTTTTGGGTCCTTCTACTCAGCTGCAGACCATTCTATGAACCAAGAAACCCTAAGCCCTATATTGGTTATTCTCAGGCCACGTTTGGAGTTACACCTTTAGAATGACTTTCCAGTCCTTTAGACGATTCAATCCTGTCAACTTAACTAAGTTCAACTTGATATGGGAATTCATAGTCTTTTATAAAAAGTTAAAATGACCATACATGGGGCCAATGGTCTGTTCAAGACTATAATTATGACAACTGGCTAATATATCTAAATAGAAATTTTTTTCATTCTCTACTTACTGGAGAACAAATGGAGTTTTTCTTGATTGAGAATGTTGTGCTACACAAACATTGAAGTCTTGATAAGCTGGCTACTCACAAGGCCGAGTTCCGACTATTCCATTAAAAAGTGCAAGACCATATCTAAGTTTGCTGACCTGTTATCATGAGGCACAGGTCCTATTGAGAGCAAAGATCATGGCTAAATTTGATATTAAGATCGCTTTGCAGAATTATACTAAAGTTTAATCTGAACTACACTGTTCATTATTGCCTGTGTTAGCTAGGGACTTGGACACTTCTGTGATGATTTAGTACAACAATCAGTGTGGAATTACCTTTTTTCATTGTTGGTATTTATTTGACAACCATCTGGATATTTTGTTATTTACATAATTTATTGCTGTAACTTATAGTTGAAGAGAGGCTCTATCAGTTCCTATTAATTACCTTGCTCCGCTACCCCAATCTTTATAGGCAGTTGCAAAAGATTTTGAATTACTATCAGTAAATCTTCCAGGACCTTTTTTACTAAGAATTACAATGGTATATAAAATCTCTAACTCCTCTGACGCAACTTTTGTTCCTTTGGTTTACTGATCACCAAATCCTGTGTCCCCAGTTGTCATGTTGATTAAATTAGTATCTTGATTGTAATACCCCACCTTGCCCCACGCTAGCATAAAATAATTGGTAATAGGGTCCCTAATTTAATTACATCATCCTCCAGTATCTTGATTGTAATCATTATTTTGCTCCTTAGTATGTAAATGCTCTAAACCTGAGTCATTCACTTTCCTGGTTAATTGATTTGAGCCCTTAGTCCAAAAATTTTAAGTGCTGTGTTAATAATCATAAAATGCACCAATAAGAACTCTGGTAGAGAGCGAGAATATCTAAGCAGGATTGCCATCAGAAAATTGGATCTTCTCCCTGGTAACGAAACCAAGCTGCTATTAATACTTCTTTAGTGATCCCTGAGCCACTGGTTTTATAGTTACTACATTGTTCTTCATTTTTGTTATTAAAATCTATTTCCATGAATAATGTATTCCTTGTCCTTTTTACCCAGGTTACTATCATCAAACAGTACCTAGTTATGGTGTAATGACCTGTGCACTTTACATATGCGCCCTTGTGTTTATTTCAACATTTGATGCTCATTATAGGTGGCCACATCTTGGTTCCCTGAGAAGTTTTTTAATATGAATTTGATAACCTAGTTGAGAACTATCTTTTAGTGGAGGAAGTGCTACCCTTTGTCAATAAAATGGTCGCCCCTGCGGTTCATTAAATTTATTCTGGCAGCATTTGTCAGTTTGAATTGGACTTGAGTGCACACGGTGATCAACTTTCTGGAATTATAATTAGACAGGAATGCTAAGTTAAAAAGATAGTGAAAAATATGAACGCTCATCAACACTGCCTCAATGGCCATGATACCAATATAGATGGAGTTTTCACTCCAATACTGATTTGTATCAAGAACCTAATTTTTTCATCTAGAACTGAAAACCCAGATCCAAAAAGCAAAAGTCTGGTGAGTGAAAAATCATCTTAAGAGCGGACTTTCTAGTTGTTAAACAAACAATTGTTAGTATGAAACAACGATGCAGGAGGACTGCTGCCATTTATATTGAATTATACAATTTAAGTTTGAATGTGTAATGTTTTTTGTTAGTGCCAACAGAATTGATTACTTTGGAAACCCTTCAGCAAAAACTTGATAGTGAAGGCAATAAGTCACAAGTTACATGGAACCTGCCTGCTGTTTTTACATATATTCTGGTTGATGGAGTGTTTACTCATCTGATGCTATGGTGGCTCCAGGCCATGTTACTCCCATTCTTTGTCTTAATAACTCAAAAAGTAAGACAGGGACAGCGCAGGCCCTTAAGACCTGCATCTATGAAACTCTATTTCATGTTAACCCTGTAAATTTACTAAAGTTTGACAAGTGGGTGAATGTGCACAATTTTTTTGACCATTTTGAATTAGCATGGGTAGGAAATCTAACACCTCTAATTTGGCAGTGGTAATGAAGTCGCTGGATTCCAAGCTCAATAGTTAGTTATAACAAAACTAAAAAAGGCTGGCATGTCCTACCTTAAAGCCAGAGAACTTATTATTGAGGAGTTTGGCGGTGCAGAAAGGATGACTACTTGTAAGATGTAAGTTCATTGTTGGAAATTCGACTTTGGGCTCTTCTAGTTGGCAGGCTAACCAGTATGAATACTGGTCAGCCCTTGCCATTTTACCTTAGGCGTCGGGGCTAGCAGCGCCAGCTAACCCCTTGGCGTGTCACCTGCGCCATTTCAAGGATTCCCTAGCCTAAACCCTAACTAACAAAATAAAGTATAAACTTATAACAAAAGGTAGATTAGGCAAAGGGAGATGTTTATTGAAAGGGAAGCGCCAGGTATTTATACTATTTACAAAAGGGCTACTGCGCCCATCGCCAACCTATTGGCTCTTCCGCTGGTTCTTTCAGCCAACCACTTCTCTTCTTCTTCTATTTCTTCTTCTACTACACTATCTCTTCCCTGGCGTTGACCCTCTCACTCCGTCCTTCCCAATGTCCAAATTAGTTTTGGCTCATCCTCAGCCTTAAGTCGCCAGTGAGCCATATAAATAAATAATCTAATTAATTGTCAAATTTGGATTTGACCTTAGAATTGATATAAATGCGCCAGAAACTACTTTGGTTACTCATTTGACTTGGAATATCTTGGCGCCTTGCTGACATCTATTCTCCTCTTATTTAATAATAAATGAGGCACTGGAAACAACCTTTGGCCACCTCAAACTCATAATTGTTGGATCTGCCAACATTGTATAGTCAGTACAGCAAATTCATGGATAAGCGAATACATCAGCTTTACTCCAGAAATCCCACAACGGACTATAAATGGCAGTTGGCATTGACCACTGTTCTGCTGACTGATATCAATTGGATCATCCTCAGCTATTAGTTGCCAGTGATCCTTCTACTAATTTAGGGCCACCAATTGGCCCCACTCAAACCTAAATACCAAAATCAGCGGAATACTAATTTCAGCTCAACCCAAATTGGGGAGCAACTAACCAGCAATCACATTAAATAACATGAAATTCAGTCAATAAGCCATTCCACCAGGATTGGCCATATCATCCCAAACAACGCTAAATCATTGGAGGATTCCATCTGGTTAAAATTATGACATTTCCACCCACTTAACCAGATGGTAATCCTCCTAATATCAAACTCAGCGTGTGGGGCGGGCGTCCAGGGCTTGCTCCTCCCCACCACCAACAATCGCTGGAACCAAATCACATTGGCGCATCACCGCCACCTCTTAACCAACCTTTAAATACTTAAGCACCAACCAGCAGAGTCCCCCTGTAGTGAGCACCAATGTCATAAATTTGACCTTGGGCTCTGCTAGTTGGCAGGCTAACCAGTATGAAGACTGGTCAGCCCTTGCCATTTTACCTTAGGCGTCAGGACTAGCAGCGCCAGCTAACCCCTGGCATGTCACCTGCGCCATTTCAAGGATTCCCTAGCCTAAACCCTAACTAACAAAATAAAGTATAAACTTATAACAAAAGGTAGATTAGGCAAAGGGAGATGTTTATTGAAAGGGAAGCACCAGGTATTTATACTATTTACAAAAGGGCTACTGCGCCCATTGCCAACCTATTGGCTCTTCCACTGGTTCTTCCAGCCAACCACTTTTTTCTCTTCTTCTATTTCTTCTTCTACTACATTATCTCTTCCCTGGCGTCAACCCTCTCGCTCTGTCCTTACTGATGTCCAAATTACTTTTGGCTCATCCTTGGCCTTAAGTCGCCAGTGAGCCATATAAATAAATAATCTAATTAATTGTCAAATTTGGATTTGACCTTTGAATTGATATAAATGTGCTGGAAGCTACTTTGGTCACTTGCTTGACTCAGAATATCTTGGCATCTCGCTGACATGAATTCTCCTCTTATCTTAATAATAAATGAGGCACCAGAAACAACCTTGGTCGCCTCAAACTCATAATTGTTGGATCCGCCAACATCAGATAGTCAGTACAGCAAATTCATGGATAAGCAAATACATTAGCTTTCCACCAGAAATCCTACAAAGAACCACAAATGGCAGTTGGCATTGACCACTGTTCTGCTGACTGATATCAATTAGATCATCCTCAGCTAATAGTTGCTGGTGATCTTTCCACTAATTTGGGGCCACCATTTGGCCCCACTCAAACCTAAATACCAAACTCAGCGAAATACTAATTTTGGATCAACCCAAATTGGAGAGCAACTAACTAGCAATTGCATTAAATAACATGAAATTCAGTCAATAAGCCATTCTGCCAGGATTGGCCATATCATCCCAAATAATACTAAATCATTGAAGGATTCCATCTGGTTAAAATCATGACATTTATAATATCTTCTTAATAGAGATAATTATATTCAATTATTTGCTGATTGGTTTTATTTGGAGGCGCAGACGTTGTCAGAGGATAATGTAAAAAATGATTTTGATTCCCATATTGCTTTTAGATATGCTTGCATGGACTAAAAAGAATTGCATCAGGTTTTTTCCAGCTTTGAATGATTAGAATGACATATCCCATATGGTGAATTATCTATGTAGATTTGTTATCATATTTAAGGCGTCTACCAATGGTCCTTAGGAGCCTCATACCCACTCAACTGGGCCATCTTCCAACTAAAGAATAACCTCAGCCCAATGGCCCTTTTTTGAAATCTCTGATACTAATCAGATCACCTTTCATATTTGCAAAAATTTGGGCCGTTACACCAATCATTCTACAAAATTGAGTTTTAAACTTAGATTCTGGTTGGTGAACCCCATTATTGAGGCAGACTTGAGGAAATCAGTGTGGATTAAAACTGGGATTGCTACCTTCGCTCCTCCCAAAAAATCTCTGCTAATAATGTCTCTCAGAACTACTTTTCCTCTATAAAAAAGTGTGTCAAGGATGCCCCACCTCCGTTGGTCAGAAAAAGTTATCATGGATGATATGGTATTGGTTGCCACCCATTTGTAAAAGGACTGTGAGGCTAAATAGATAAAGAAAGCCATATTAAAGTCTTATGTCCCACAATTAGAACAACAAGAGATTCTGGTTGCCTCTGTCAAGCTCCTCGCGTTGGATTGGGACATGTGGATATGCCCATTGATAGTTTGACAGAATCCAGCCCTCAACTAGGCAAAAGAAACAGAATCATTTGGGTTTTGAGGTCACATTGAACGTTCTGCAATAGATTAAACGATGCTTTTTCTTTCTCTGAATCCACTTATAATGATATTACAGAGAGTAAGCCTAAAATCAGAGCAATTGTTGAAAGTGGTGTACTTGTTAAAATTGTGTCCAGTAAACCGGTAAGAAAACTAGGCTTCACCCTGGACATAGATTATTAGAAAGTTTATGGTACTGAGGGTGCTCTGACCACAATCTCAGAAAGAGCTTACAGTGCATTGCTGCTGCGGTTTGTCTCCTTGGTAAGTTCTTCTCCAACAAGTGTTTTTTCAATCATAATTATGATATTATTATTAGGACCCTATTTATGAGGACCCATGGAGTCTGTTAGGATTTTTGTTTTGCCCACATCATTTAGCTTTATTGGATTATAATAAAATATATGTCATTATCCTCTAGGGTTTAATTTATATACATGAAAAGCCTTTAGTGGTTTTGATAGTTATCATCTTAAATGGCAACTATTATTTGGTTTAATTTCTTTTAGAATGTTAACTAATTCGCCTGGATTCAGTTTAGTGGATTACTGATGTTCCATTTGGGAGAATCCCTGACAATGTTTATAAATGATTTGATTTTTCTTTACCAACAAATAATCCAATTATTTTGTGTAAATTGTTTGGGGGTTTTCTCCAGCTAATAAGGGCTTATTGGAAGTTCCTGAGCGTTAAAAAGCTTTTATTAGCAGCAACTTGTGGGCTATACTAAAAGGCAACGTGACTTGCTCTTAAAAGGGTAAAAGACCATAACCTAAGAGGTTGCTACCTTTATAGGGTTATTTCGCTGGGGTGGATGATTGCATCAGGACACGCTTTCTTTAAATGTAACCCATGACGGATTGTAATCTAGTTGACGTGGATAAAGATTAGGTTGATGGATGATCAGATTCATTAGTCATTGTTGATACAATTTGTAAAGGGTTGAATTCATTAATGATGGATATTGTTAACAATGAGGTGCCCACAGAAGAGTTGGGTGCCAAATTCCCTTATATAAATACCTTATTTTCTTAAATAAAACAGACATCCTCAAATGCTAGTTACTTCTTGTGTTTGCTTCTATTGAAGCGTGTAGCGGAGATCTACTGGTTTATGTCTCAAGCCCAACCTGGAGATTATGGCTCTAAGAAATTCATAGGCAAGATCAACTGAGAATAACTTCTTTTATGGTGGGTAGCCATGGGGAATCACTTGGTTGTAAGAAGATACCTAATTATGATTAATATTATTTCTAAAAGAGACTGGCTGGCTAGCTGCTGTCACACACTAGAACTCCTCTATTTCTTACAATGAGACACTTATCTTTATACCATTAATCTTATCTATATCCCCTCATGATTTCATTATAAAAGACATCCCAATGTTCTAGTTAGTTTTTTTGACTGCTTTTTCTGAAGCGTGTGGTGGAGGTCCACTAGTTTATGTCTCAAGTCTGACTGGGGGAACAATGACGTTAAGGAATCATTGATGAGGTCAACAGAGAAGATTCTTTTTTGGCAGGTAGCTGTGGGAAATAAATTTTTCTATGAAGATACCTGATTGAGGGTAAATCAATTTTGAAGGAGCTGTATAATTAACTGTTTTCACAGACTTGAACTCCTCTATTTTTTATAAAATGTTTCACTTTAATTTTTACTATTATTACTATTTATATAACTTTATTTCTTATTAATTATAACATAAGCATAAGACATTTATTTTAGAAATTAGTACAGTTATGTTATTGCTCTACTAAGAAAAGTTTGAGTGATAGTTTCCCTTACCTAATTGTCTGGTTTTCTCAAGATCTATTGCGTCATGAGTGACAGGGAGAAGTTAACTTGTGTCCAGAAGTTACCAACTATTTGGATTAGAGTTGAAAAGATAGTTTCCCTAGTTATCTGGATTGTTTCTAAGAACCTTCACGTGGGTTGAAGGAAAGTTTGCCATTACTGTCCATAGGAGAAGCCTGAGCGGACAAATTTGGTCAGTAAAACTCATCTGGATAATAGACTATATACTATTATCATTGACCCAATTATATTATCAGTTTACATTAATCATAAGTTATTCATTGCACACATAAACCTGTGCAGTAAGCCCTTAAAAAGTTGACATTTAGTGCTCACTACATGGTAGTTAAGTTACCAGGCCAAATATTACATTATAAAGTGTCAGCGGAATGTCATACAAAAATAAACTTTGGAAGTTGTGGATGGAACCAGAGACATTTAACTAGAATGTTCTGAATTCAGCATCTCAATCTGATCAGAATACCCCTGCAGAATGAATAATGAATGACAATGAGCTAATAGAGCAGGTCAAGAAGGTCAATATTGACCTAAATGGAAAAAATCCTTGAGGTAGAAGGAGACTGCTTAAGCTAATGTTTACTGTTCAAATAGGATGCTAGAGACTGATAGAGAGCAAATAAGCTATATTCAGGAGGATGTAATGCAAGTCCTAAAGCATCTAAATGACCTATAACTTCATAAGTGCATTTGTTCACAAAAAGAGGCAGATGTAGATGATAATGAAGACAAAAAAGTTTTGTTGGAAAGTGCAGCCACTAATAAACTTGCCTGTGGCCTTTGAAGCACTTTTAGAGATGACTCACCCAAATCCCCCAATGATTGGAAGTGTTGCTGGGTGATTACCACCTGTTAAGTAGCAACAAAAAAATTTGGGATACACCAAAGATACCTAATTTTCGTTGGGATAACTCACCAGAATTTTTCTGTCTATTTGAAATGAAGTTCAGATATGGTGACAAAATAAGCAGTAATAGACATGATCTTTTTAGATACAGATCGTCAAAGTCTGGTGTTGCCCCATACCAACGGAGATTATTAGATGTACAATGATGGTAAAGAAGCAATCATTAATTAATTTGGTAGTCTCAAGCGGATGGCTAGTTAAAAACATAAGTTTATAAGAATACAATTCAATAAGGATGAAACTTTAGACACTTTTACCAAATAATTTCACCAGGAAGCACAAATCCATGCGTGCGTGAAAATAATATATGATTTTGATTTAAATGCTGCAATTCAGATGGCTTTAGCCCTACAGAGATCTGAACCACACCATGGTTTCAGCACTGGTGAATCAGACTTCCACATCATAAAAGGTTGAACACGAAATGTTAGGCTCTAGATTTAATAAACCTAATTAAACTATTAAAAAGATTCTGGTTAATGAGGATCATACTTTGGCGGAGTTTGAAAACAAGAATATAAGAAACTTATTCAATTTTAAAAAACAATTTCTAATGGAAAATAAACCTGTTATCAAAATAAACAGAGAAATTGCAAAACTGCTGTCGTGTAAGTGGTTTAACTGAACATTTTGCCGCCCATTGTTGGGGAAAAAGACAAGGAGGATTGTGATTTTTTTTCTGCCTCTAGAGGAGGAAACTGTTTAAGGTTCAGAAAAAGGTTCAGCAGTCAAGATGCAGAAGAATCTAGTCTGCATTCAAACCTGTTCCACAAATTATCTGCCATGATGGTGTAGATACTTCAGATTGAATTTTTAGAGAGCCTGAAGAGGATCCTCTGTGTCAAGTCTTGACAATGAATGCAAATGATGTCAAAGAAATCAAAAATTAATATAGTTAGTATTGAAATACTAATGGAAAAGGAATGAACCGCCAAAAGGTAAATTATTCCATACAAGTCAAAGTTTGTTGAAGCTAAAGGTTCCCTACCAATCTGCGCAACTAAGGGATTTTTTCAGTTCTGTTGGTAGGATTGATATAATCGTTAGGTATGGCAATTAAGGCTAATACTTAAATGACAAAGAAAAAATTTAATCCGTTTGAATGGCACTGGCAATTTACAATAAAGTTGCTTATCATGATACCAGAGGGATCAAGTACCAGCTTCTGATGGATAAGTTAAATTAGGACCTGTCAATATAAGTGACAAGTTAGGAACAAATTCCCAATAGGTGGAACCGTTGAATATTATTGCTAAGACATTGACAGACGCTATACACTGAGAAATATTGCTGATGGTTCTTTAGTGAATCAGGATATCAAATACTTAAATATCTGGATCTAAAGAAAAACAAAATTGAAAAAGAGTCAAAAAGTATTGAAATTTTATAAAAAGAGAAAATATATATTAAAAATATTTATTCTTATGAAGGTCATTTTTTGAAAAAAAGAAGAAAGAATAAGAAAAAATGTTAAAATCAGTTTTCATTGCCGCAATTGTGATTATCTGGCGGTGTTCCTAACTTCCATTGTTTTGTGGGTATAAGTAAATGAATTATGACAGATATAAGAAGACAGTGAACGTTTGGTAGGACCAGCTCATATTGAAACAGGGTCCGCCATAAAGAGGAATAAGAAAGGAAAATGAGGATAGATCCGCTCCTATCAAAAAAGGAGAGCTTGACCTGGGGGGATTCAGGCGTTTAAGAATTCATTGGTGAGATCAATCAAGAAAATTCTTGTACGGCAGGTAGCTATAGTAAATCACTTGGTTGTAGAAAGATACCTGATTGTAGTTAGTATTAATTAGTAAGGAGACTTGCTAGCTAGCTGTTGTCACAAACTAGCATTCCTCTACTTTTAAAATGAGTCACTTTAATTTGTACCATTATTCATATTTAAAAAAAATTATTCTAGGTGGGTCGACCTTGGGACGAATATAACACCGAGAATTTTTTTACCCAGTATAGGTTTCGAACTCGAAACCTGCATTAGGGCGGAAGCAGTTTTACCCGCTCGGCTAACCACCCTTTACCTTTCTTCATATTTATATCCCTTTATTATTTATTAATACAGATATCATCATAAAACATTTTTAGATACTAATACAATTAATTTTATTGCTATCCTAAGAGTTTGAGAGAAAGTTTCCCTTATCTAATCGTCTGGTTTTCTCACAATTTCTTGCGTCAAGAGTGGTAGGGAGAAGTTCCTTGTGTCCAGAAGTTGCCAACTTTTGGGATTAGAGTTGAAGAAATAGTTTCACTTGTTTTCTTAATTGTTTCTAAGAACCTTTGCGTGAGTTGAAGGAAGGTTGCCATTACTGTCTATCAGGACCACGGGTGTAATACCACGTACCCCTTAATTACTTTAGGCCAGGGGACCCAAAGCTCTAGGGTGTTGGATCATACCTTTTTTGCTTCTCTAGTTCAAGGAGTCTGAATCCAGATGCTTCATCTAAAGAGGTAATTTCAAATAAATATATACCAATTTTTACTTAAAATTGAGAAAATAAGAGAGTCAGTTTTACTAGCTTAGTAGTCAAAATATAAGGGTATTTGGGGAGGTGTTACAGTAAAAATCTAAGTAGTCCAAGCTTAGATCTATAGTTCACATGAATGTGAACTGTGGAAGGCCAATTATCTCGGTCAAATAGGCTTTTCTCACCACATGGATCAGTTTTGAACCCTGAGATTAGGTAGCTCTGAGGGAGCAATAGTTGACCACATAAGTTAGGGTTGATCCCCAACTTTTTGAGTCATCGAATTTCTTTGGAAATTATCCCCAACAGAAGTTTGGGATATTTGGTCAGATTGGGATCAATTTCCATCAGCTGACAAATCCAAATCTACGCTTTGGGTAGTTTCCAGACACTGTCCATAGGGGAAACTTGAGCGATATATTTGGTTGTGAAAGCTCAGCTGGCTAATACCCTTAACACTATTAATACTGACCTCATATATTATTAAAGTTATATTAATTGACAAGCTATTAATTGCACACCTCCACTCTGTGAAGTAAACCTTGAAAAGGTTTAAAAAGTCAATGCCCATTTTGAAGAGAATACTTGAAAATACTTAAAAATCTTTTCTGTTGTTTTACAATCAGAAAAGATAAGTCTCAGCGCCTCAAAATCAGGGGTTTAACCTCACGTATAAGGATGGCTTAGTGCCTTTGGTTATCAGTGGCTGTGTTGCTGTACCCAGCTATTACCTAATCAGATTGTTATATCTAAAAGTAAAAAGCCACATGTTAATCTTATCTTATCCATTTCGCCAAGCCATCAGATTATAATGGGAAGAAAATTAGTCTGAAAATTCCTCAAGGTGTTTACAGAAAAATATTGCGCCATTTTTCATTTTAAATTAGAATTGGTCGCTGCACCTGGGGTTATCCTTCCCAATCTGAGAAAAAATTCAGGTAAATCTAACTAATCTATATTTTTACCCTATTTAGATAATAAGCATCAGACTATTGCTTTTGCGCATAAGTTTTTAGTCAAAGAAGTCTAGAATAGTTATGGTTTTGTCACTTTAATGAAAAAGCCTTAGTGGCGAGGCTGATCAACATGTTTGCTCTCTAGTACCATAGGAAAACCTCTAATGGGTAACAGAGAAGGAGAAAACCAAGGCTTGGCCTTTTTTAGGAGTATAGTATTGCTTTTGCAAAGGATGACTGTAATTTGGTCATGCCATGATGTGCTACACCAATCAATGCTGATAATCATCTGCTGATATGCCTCTGTCAATTAGAAATTCAAAGGCGTTGGATGAAGTCAATAATACAGAAATTAATCAGTTAATGTAACATGTGGGTAGTGCCCTTGTTGGATTTTAGGCTTTTATTATGCTCTCTGGTGCTTTTAGCACCTAAATTCCAACAATGTTTCCGCAGGAAAAGTAGTATTCTCTTTTGACAGAATAATCAATTCAAGTGATTTTGCAGACCACCTATAGCTAAAATTAATAACGTTTGAATTATTTTAAAAATTAGTTTTTATAAGTTTTTTATTAAGTTGTGGCGAAGGGATCAAAGCAAACCCTATAACAATCTTGCTGCTTAGTGTTTAGAGTGAGTCAAGGCCAATGTGAGATGTGCATAAAATTTATTATTAGCTTCAATCCTGATTAGAAAATATGGGTGTTTGACCTATTGGAGCTCTCAAAACTTGCCTCGCTTTGATGGAATGACCAATGGAGGGTTGGCAGCAGGTAGGATAAATCTGTGAGGCAAGGATTTAGTATATTTTACCCAATCATTGGTCAGGAAACTATTTTCACCTGATGAGACCCCCTCCAAGGCTATAAAAGGGGCTGGCCGCGGTGTAGGTGGTTGAAATAAGTTAGAAAGGGGATAAAGAGGACTCTCAGAACAACTTCTCTGATTTTGCCACAGGTTTGATGTAAACTTACTACTAACCCTTGGCTATTAAGCTAAGGAGTAGTAACAATAGTATTACTCCAATTTTCAGGGCTCCACCGAGAATTGACCAGGGTTTTTTGGCCGATTTTATCCATAATAAAACCTGAATCACTTTTTTTGCAATATCAGAATTGTAATTGTCTGACATCCCGCTTCAAAAGTGTTAGGGGGAGAATAAGGCTGCAAGAAGTGGCCATGAACTCAGTTGACAGTAACTCCTGTAGCATGGGATTTGTTGGAGTACTCATCCCCTCACTTGTAAGTGACTACAAAAGGGTTTTCCCAAATAGACCTGAGCTTCTCCCTTCTAGGATAGATACATTTTTTATTTTGAGGTGGACCAACCTTGGGACAAATATACCACACTGATAGAGAGGACAGGGAATAGAGAGCGAAAATATAGGTTTAGAGAACAAAACCCAATTACTGGGGAAAAACCTTCCTGTGCATGTTCTGATAGGCCAGGATTACATGATCTAACTTCACTAATTCGCTTGGTTGGGCTGAGGCATGGTGCATGAATCCACATGTATTGATATCCTCTTGGCACAGAAATGCAATTGCTGCCACGATGGGATTGGGACCCATGTCATGAGGAGTGATAGTTGGATGCCCATCCCAACTATGCCACATCCCCTCTTCTAGGATAGATACAAACTTAGTGAGGTGGGTCGACCTTGGGACAAATATATCACATCAAGAAGTTTTCTAGCAGTACAGGTTTTGAACTCAAAACCTGCACTAGGGTGGAAGCAGTTTTACCTGCAAGGCTAACCACCCTTTTCTAGGATAGATACAATTATGATAGTATATCATCAAGTCAAGTACTTGGAAGGAAGGTAGTGGGGGTTGGAGCTCACCAGTGGCTTGAACCTCTTGTGTGACAGTTTTGTCCAAATTATAAATAGCCTCTTATTGTAACTAAATGATGTGCTGGGTCAACTTCTCCATGGCTTGATCATGGTCAGTCCTAGCAGTGAAAATATCTTTAGGCTAAAAATGCCAGCACTCCATGTTCCTGTCCATACAATATGCGGAAAGGAGACATTTTAGGGATTTGTTGGTAGCTGATACAGTAATCTATGAGGGCACTTAGTAAGTAAAGATACCAGTGAAGGGGGTCTAAAGTAGACATTTTTCATATTATAGCGCCAGGGTCATTGGCTCTTTCCAAGGTACCATTGGTCAAGGGGTTATATGGGGTAGAAAAGAGCTGTTGCGTGCCCATGGAAGTAGCAAGGAACTTCACCACTTGGGAGGTAAAATTTTTACCATTATCACATAGCAAAACTTAGGGGCAGCCATGTCAAGCAAAAATATACTGATGGAGGAATGTAACATTGGCTTTGGCCATCTAAGCTGGAAGCGCCACAGCCTCAACCCATTTGGTAAAGTGATCAATTGATACCAATCTATATCAATTTTCACCCATAGTTTGGGGTAGAAGGCCAACACATCTAGGTTTATTGTGTGGAAGGGCTGTTGCGGAGTGATAGGTTGATATTGAGACCTGGTTTTGAAGCTATAATACTTTTTACATGTCAGACATGCATCCAGGACTTTGATGATGGTCTTCATGACTCCCTCCCAGGAGTAGCATTCTATCACACACTTATAGGTTTTCCGCACTCCGCTATGCCCTAGAATAGCATGACCTCCATAATGACAGGTAATTTCTCAGATGGTCAGAGGTGGGCAACCAGTTCTCCTCTATTTTCTTGCATAGTTTCCCATAATCCACCTTAGTGTTAAGGGAGTGTCAAGCTAGCATCTTCTAAATGGGTTCATCCTCATCCTCTTAAGCGTCAGGGGTATTAGGAGGTCATGTAGCATCTCTTCTGCACTATTGTATAAGTGAAGGACTATCAGACAGTCAATCCATTGACATTCATGTGGCATATCATGGCTCAGTGCTCAATGGTCATATCAATGTTCTGGATCTTCAAATCCCAGCATTTCAACCTCCCAGTGGAATTTTTTATATTCTGTAACCACTTTAAAGAGACGTGGTCAGTAACCAATTAAACGAGGTCCCATCTAAGGAAGGGCGGTAATATAACAGCTTTCAAGAAGGCAAGCCACTCCTTCTCAGTGACGCTATAGCTGCGTTTTTCCAAAGAAAGCATCTTTCTAAAGTATGAAACGGGATTATCAACCCCATGCTCATAAAATTGAGCCAATATAGCTCCAACAGCATAGCCAGAGACATCAGTGTACAACATGAAGGGTTTACTATAGTCAGGGTGGCATAGGGTTGGCCGTTGCTGCAGTAGATTTTTTAGCGTTTCAAAGGCAGTCTTTTGTTCCTCTCCACAAAAAAGGGGTGTCATTAGCTAAAAGGTGCATGAGGAGTTCAGTGGACTGAGCGAGTTTGGGGATGAATTGATGTAGTACCTCATCATGCCAAGAATACCTGGATATCATGGAGGGTTTTGGGGCAGGCATCTTGGATATCGCCTCAACCTTATCATGGATAAGCTGGATCCCATCTGGTGAGAAGGTGTGGCCCAGAATTTTCAACTTCTTCTGAAAGAATGTACATTTAGAGGGCTTCAGCTTTATGTCTGAGGCCCTCAGGCATTGGAAAACTTCTTTTAAGTGTGAAAGAGGCTCATTGAAAGTTTGGAAAAAGATGGTGATATCATTAAGATAGACAAATACGTAAATAATTTTCAGATCCTGCAAGATGTGGTCCATGGCTTTCTGGAAAGTTCTGGGTGCATTGCACAACCCCTTGGGTAGCTGAGTGGGTTGAAATAAGCCCTCACTGCAGATAAGGGGACATTTCTCCTGGTCTTTTGGAGAAAGGCTTATCTGCCAGTAACCGCTAGCCAAGTCAATGGCAGAAAAGAACTTGAACCCAAAGAGTTGTTCCAATACATTGTCTATTTGTGGGATCGGGTAGCTGTCCTTTTTGATGAGGTTATTCAGTTTGTGGTAGTCTATAACTACCCAATGCCCACCATTATATTTTTTTGAGCAATAGTGGAGACAACCAAGGGCTTTGAGAAGGCACCAGCAGCCCCGCATCCAGTAACTTTTTTTAAGCTTGTCTTCATCTGGAGCTCATCAACTTTTGATTTCTAATAGGGCTTGGATCAAATAGGAAGGGCATCACCAACATTAATGGTACGCCACCTGCCCTTTATATGCCCATAGTCAATATCATATTTAGAGAAAATAACACTGTATGAATCCAGTAAGTAATGAACTTTATTAAGTTCAGTGGGAGTTAGATCATCAAAAATCTGAACGTTAGGCAAAGCGCATATCATTTTGGTCAGTGGGTAGTCCTATATCTAGCATAGACCAAATATAATGGACTTGGTGGATTTCTTCAATGAGAGAAACATGGCTTTTCCAATATCCTGATGCTTCTTTACACCATGTCCTTGTTAGTGAGATTCCCTAGCAGAATATTAATAGTTCGCTGGTAGTTAGGTTCTAGGATACCTTGCAACACCCAAGGTTCCAAAGGACTTATCCCCTCAATGCTTGTTAATTTCAGTATGCAGTTGCGGACAAATTGCACGGTGATCCTGATGACTATCACCTTTTTGTTCACCCGCCTTGACTACAACCTCCTCTGACGCATACAATGGAAGGCCCTCTGAAGCATCCACGGATTCAGGCAGATTTTTTGTGTTTCTGCCTGACGTGGTATAAGTAAGAGTGAGGGCGGAGGAAGGGTTCTCAATGATGCATGTATATTCTTTATTCTTAAGCTCATCATTTGAAAAGACCAGGGAAACTTCATAACTTAGAAGGGAGAAAAAACCTGTTTCATACTACTGATTCCGTCATATTCAAACTTAAATTGAGTGCCAATGTGCAGGTCATATGCATTATTGGTTAATGCCACAGCAGGGGCAGCCAGTAGGAGCTTCGAGATCTGTATGGGTAGAGAAGAGTAGGCTAATAGCTCGCGTTTCGTTGGGCCCCACAGTTCCAAACTCTTTCAAATAGTCCAGGTCAGGCGCCAACTTAATTTTATTGATAATCTATGAAGAGAACACATTCATTGGAGCACCCATATCAAGGATGGCCAGAATTGCATCTTATTGATAACAACCTCTACCTTGGTTATCGTGCTACCAAAAGTAGGGGGAGAACAAGAACCTCCTTCAAATGGAGAGAGGAGGCAAGGCGTTGAGCCATCACAGGGTATCTATACTTAATAGATTGGAGGGTATGAACCTGTTGAGTTGATCATATCACTGTACTAATAAGCTGGTCAGCATCACTGCGGTATCATTCACCTCTGAACACCTCAACATCTACTGGTGATTGGTCCATCAGGTATCATGGCCATATATATTCTTTCAGGCCTCAACCTATCCGATATCTGCACTTCCATTGGAGCTCCCAGAACTTAATAGCCCGCGTCTTCACTACCCCCTTCAGACTCGTCATTAGAGGGGTTGTCAATGCAGCCAAAGAGTTGCTAAGAGGGGGCTGAGAATCTGACTTGTTCTCCTCACAGGAAAGGGCCTTTTGGCGCTCATATGCCCTTTTGGCTTTTGAAGGGAGCATCGTAGCTGTATCAACTTTTGGTGCCACTGGAGGAGAAGAACCCTTTAGGTGCATGATCTGAGGAGAGGCCTGGTTGCTATAGAGGACTGTTTTGAGGGACGTGAGGGTAGAGACACAGTTCTGGACCCCTTAAGAGAGAGCGTGGGGCGGCGAGTAATCAACTAATCTCAAAGGGCTGATGGAGGTGCAGCTGAGGGAAGACATCCCGACCTTTTCACCCCTGGTGCCCTCTGGCCAACCTCTAATGGAGGAGTGAAGTTGAATTTGGGACGTCCCACCAAAACTGACTTTGGATGGTTAGTCAGCACTAGAGGGGTCAGTGAGGTTGGCGTGGGCTCCTTTTGCCAGGCTACTGTGGTGAGATCCTTATTGGTTAAGTCTTGCGTTTTCAACCCTACTCCTTGGGGGTCTCAACTTTATATAATTTTGCAACCTCCAAAAAAGCCTCCTTTATGTTCCGTATGCTCCAGAAATGCCTTTTAATTTAGATAATATGCCTTTTCTAGCAAAGGGCGAGAAGTCAACCCACTCAGAATTGCAGCAATAGCGTCATCAAGAGGTAGCATTTTCGCAAATAAGAGGGGCTGAGCTTCATTGTACAATTAATCTGAAAATGAAGAAAATAATTTGCCCCCTTCAGGATAAGGCACATAAAGGCCTGTTTTATTATCCATAAACTCTATGGGAGCTGAACTCGTTCATAAGCATATCTTTAACTTCTGCCCAGGTATAAAGAGTGTCCATGTATGGAACTACTATCTTTTGGGCCATGTGACTTAAACATGAAAGGATATAATTGATTTTGAGGTGGTCAGTCATGAATTCCATAGCCAATTCATAGATTAAGAGGATTGAGGCAATGCTACCTTAACCAGGCGTAAACTTGTCTAGGAAGGGGGTTTGGAGATGAGTGGAGTGGATAGATGGTCATATTTTTAAGTTAAGAGAGTGCACTAGCTAGCTGCTGTTCCAACGCAGCTATCCTTTGTTTAAAGGCAGTGTGGAGGATAGAAGGGTTAATCCCCCAACAGCCTTCATTTTTTAATATAAAGTTTGTGGTGTACAGGATACCCCTGTAGTGAGCACCTCTTGTTTAATTTTAAAAATTTTACTATGCTCGCTGGTGCATTTTGCACCTAAATTCCAACAATATTTCCTCGAGAAAAGTAATACTCTACTGACAAATAATTAATTAAAAGTATATTGTAGACCACTTATAACTAAATTAAAAACTTTTGAATTAAATTAAAAATTATTATTTATAGGTTTTTTACTAAGTTGCGGCAAGGGGATTAAAAGCAAACCCTATTACAATCTTGATGATTAGTATTTAGAGCAACTCGAGACCCAAAGTGAGATTGGCGTAAAATTCATTATTAGCTTCAAGCTTGATTAGGAAATATGGGTGTCTGACCTATCAAAGCTCTCAAAACTCGCCTCACTTTGACAGAAAAACCAATGGAGGGTCAACAGCAGGTATGATAAATCTGTGAAGCAAGGATTTAGTATATTTTACCCAATTATTGGGTGGAAAAATATTTTCACCAGATGAGAACTCACTCTAAGGCTATAAAAGGGGGTAGTTTCGGCGTAGATGGTTGAACTAAGTTAGAAAGGAGATGGAGAGGATCCTCAGAACAACTTCCCTGATTTTGCTGCAGGTTTGATGTAAACTTACTACTAGTCCTGGGGCTATTCAGTCACTGAGTAGAGGCAATAGTATTACACTTTTTGCGGGGTTCCACCAAGAATTGACCAGGGTTTTTTGGTTGATTTTATCCATATCAAAACCTGAATCACTCTTATTGTAATATCAGACTTAAAAGTATCCAAAAGCCCTCTAAGAGTCTTTAGTACTCTCTAGTGTTGATGATTGAGAAAAAGGACAATTAAAACCACGTGGTAATAGAAAACTAAAAGCTTAATGATATAGAAAAGTTTTCAATCCTTTAATGCAGATTGACGATGCACTAGACCACTTAGGTAGCGCGCAATATTCTTCAGTCATGGATGTATTTCTGTATACTAGAAGATAAAGCACTCCAAAAGATTGGCAGAAAGAATGCGCCATGTTTATGGCCCAGGGCTTTATCAACCTACTAGAATGTCACAAGGGCTGTGAGACACCCAGGTGACCTTCCAGCAGGCTATGGAAAAACACACAGAGATCTAAAATACTTGTGTTTTAATTTAAGTAAATTATATTTAAATTTTTCTAGAACGTTTAATGAATATCTAACCCATTTAGAAAAGATTTTTTTGCCACCTCGCCAAGCAGATCTGAATATAAGTCGCTTAAGTGCAAACTTTTCATTAACAGCTGGAATACCTGGGGTTTGTCATCATTAAGCATGGCACGAGTCTTCAGCTGGAAAATATTGAATGCATGGCGCAACTGAGTTGCAAGTGCAACGCCCAAGTTTTTATTGTAATGATTTGCTATTACCACCAGTTTGTAAATTTTTTGCAAGCTTGGTGAACCGCTGTTTACCTCCTTAAAAATGGTGTATCAATTGAGTAGACTGGAAACTATCAACTGTCCTTGATAAACTCAGGCTTTACCTTAAACAAGCGCAGTCCTTGTGGATCCTAATCTTTATGTATAATTTAATATTTAAACTAATGCTTCACTCACTGCCATTGAAGAAGTGTTAATATAGTTTGATTATAATTTTATTGAGCACTCCATGGCTTATTGAAGCTGGAAATTGGATGTCCATGGACAAAATTATATAGTAACTGAGAAAAAGTTTCTGTAGTCATTTACACATGTAATAAAATCCAGGTTTACATCCATTGAGTGCATTTCAACATAGCATCTAATCATACCTCCCTGCACTGGTTATATAATTTAAAAGAATCAGAAGTTCAGGTGTTCTGATGGGTTTAAAAAAGCAGGCTTACAGTTATAAAATCAGCATGGTCCTAGTATAAGCATAATAACAAGGATGGGTTATCTCGCCTACCCACTGTCCCTTAAAAGCTAATGTTTCCAAAGATTTAAATTACAAATGCTAAACTAAGACTATAACAATAGATCAGCAGAAATTCAGTGTTATCTAGAAAAATAAGATATAATAATGTTGTTAAAATGGTAAGCTTTGTAGACCATCAACAATCAGCTATTTTAGATACCCATAAAACAAGGTTAACCAATATCATCATTGAGGCTCACAAGGTGATAATCCATGAGGGTTTTTGAAGAAGTTTAAACTGTTGAAACAGCAACATTATTGGGAATACATGCAGTTAATATTCATAAGACCCTCTGCTGTTAAAAGGAATGCAATTGGATGGCCCTTACTAAAAAGCCACCTCTTATCAGTTTGGTAACCCTAACTTTTCTTGTCACGCCGTTTCTGTTGATGTAGTTGGCCCTTGGACAATACTTCTGGTCAATTTAAATACCTAAATGTGCCCTCAATTACCTCACCAAATGGGTGGATGCTAAAGCAGTTAAAGACCTGAGAACTACAATCACCACTAAGTTTATTTTAAAAAATATAATTTATTGACATGTATTTCTGCATCTTCTTTTGATGGATAACAAAACTACTCTACGTACCTGATTATTATAAGCTCAACGGCTTGATGGATAGATGAGGATATTGTCCACCCTATCACCCTGAGATAACAGCACCATAAATTGAGTAAATGGTACCCTTGTTAGAATTTCACTTAAGATAATCACGCCAAGGCTTCCAGCTGGAACCTTTTCTTGCCATCCGCAATTTTTGCATTTACTATCTCATTTCACTTAGCCTTGGGGAACTCCCCACTTACCTTGCTTTATGGGAAGCAACCTGCGCTTCCTCCAATCTTATATTATGGTGTCAAACAAGAAAATGTGAGTCTCAGTACATATATGGGGAAGATGACGCAGACATTGATTTAACTATAGACTGATTGTACTCTAATGCGCTACCTCAGAAAGTAAGGTCTCACAAAAGCAATAACAAATATGGCGGCCTTTACCCCGCTGTTGTAGGGGAGTTAGTTTCTTATCTAAACTTAACTATGGCTTCAGATGGACTATCAAATTTTAGTACATATGGAAAGGACTTTTTGAGATCATCGAGAAGGCATCTTTGGATGTCTATACTCTGAAGGATCCTATGATGAGAGTGTCTTTAACTCTCCAAAAAAGGACTACAAAATAAAGCAGTATGCATACACATAATATGGTTCTCGCGCCTTCAGAGAATATAAGATAAACCTAGGATACCACCATAAGGAGGTATACCTCAAGGACAGCAAAGTTAACATAAAGTAAATGATAATATATAAAACAAAAGTCTTAATTATGAAAGAGATGATCAACAGAGAGATTGGTTGGAGTATAACTATATAGAGAAATTAAAATCTTAGCTTCAATAATTTAGTTTGGCTAATAGACTCTGACCAATAGAACAAGGCTACCACTGATGGTAGGTTTATAGCTTGAGTATGCACAAACTTGAGATTATAATATACGCTGAACAATGTCATTATTTTCAATAATAGATTTTATATATGGATTCAATCTGTGTATATTAATTGAAAACAATGACTCATCTTCATTTACAATATAAAGGAACTCTTCAATCTCATTTAATGTAACGTCTTGGACATCATCATGTGATTCCTGGGGATTAACCTGGGCCTGCTTGGCCTTACCCAGAGCTTATCCATGGTGTATCTAACTTCAGGGAGAGCGGCAAAACTTGTTTTTTCTAACTTGGATTATCTCCTTATCTTTGCAAAATACTCTAAAAAGCATGTCATGGTACATGACAGATCTCATTAAATGTTAATTTATTAACCTGGTCACGCTATGTTTCTGAAGAATTCTCAGCAATTATTGGGAACTTAACCAGGTTATGTTTTTCAAATATGTTTCAATACTAATGAGTTAATCAGGGATTATCTCAAATATAAGTTTTTAATGTGGATGACTTGTAACTATCATGGGGGAAGCTCTGACATAGCATTCAATCATTTAGAGCTATGTGAATGATTTTAAGCTCCCAAGAAGGGAGCTGCGGATTGACATTTATGATTAATTTTATGACTAGAGTTCCTTAACTTATCTGGGTATCCTTAAATACTTTAATTCTACCAAATCGAGGGCAGGATTGCCTAGCATGGGAAATTGAGTCAAAGGAAGATCTGACCAATAGAATGCCAAAGCTGCGGGTCAATGAATAAAAAGCCATTCTCCGGTGACTGATGCTGACGTTTTTTAATAAGAGGGCACTAGGGTGCTAGAATACAATATAATTATGAAATTATTTTCCTGAGAAAGTATCTTGTTATTGGTTTCACTAGATTTTACTAGTAACTGGTTTAGTTATCATAGGACGGAAGTTTTTAAATACTATAGCAAACACAGGTCATAGTTTAGATGAATTACTACTGTCTCAGATTTGTGCTTTTTGTCGTCATATTAAAAGTGGTTTTAGTTAATAAATAGGTTTTTATGAAATTGTGCAGTGACTGCTTTTCAATAATTGGTGCTCAGTACAGGTAAAACTAAGATGTCGTTTTTAAGAGTTAAGAGTTAAGAAAATGAGTAGAGAAATAGTGAGTGGAAAGGTGAGTGGCCTAATTGAGACTTAAGAGTGCAGAGCACCCAAAGTTGTGGACATAGAATACTTGATAATAGAATCTGCTGTGAAGATGTTAGAGTCAATGCAATATCTCATAAAGCAGCATAAAGATGTTAAGGAAGAAGTCATGAAGTTACAATTGTTAGTCAGTGACATGAAGACTCACAACCAAGCTGAGGTTAAGTTAATATGGACTGAATTATTGGGACTTAAAGTAATGTCTTTAGAATTCATATCCAATAAGCAAGGAGAAAATTTGACAGGCCGAGTTGCCACAATGGAGGGTGTAATGATGAAACAGGGTTTGCATTTGATCAAGACACAAAAACAAGTCATTCTGTTGGGGAAGAACTTAAACAATAATAAAGATTAACTCTAACAACTTACCAAAAATTTGGAGGAACTATGGAAGAAGTGTTAAAAATTGAAGGCACGGAAATCTGACTATAAGTAGTGGGAAAAGACCATCGCTTATCATTTATCTAAGCGAGATGGGTGCACCAGCTGTTGTCATGAGGATCTCAATAGTGGATATGTTTTATTCTTAATATATCCTCATCTGGAGATGACAGTTTCACTGATTATATTTGCAGAACTCTTTGGAAGGCGCCTGTGACTATGGAAGCTTATACAGTATGGCACTCTCCATTTTCCATGCAAACCACCAGCCAATGGGCAAAGATTGGCAGCAATCTCCTTGAGACCATGTAATTTTGGCTAACTATAACTGATGGAGTTTCAGAGGACCAATACCAAAGCATTCTTCAAGTTGTTCAAGATGACCATGGTGGAATGTGAGATCAACAAAAGGAAGTTACCATGGTCAACTGCCTAGACACGGCAAACCAGAATCTCATTCTACCCTCACTTAGCCACTAGCAAATGGACTTACAAAGAAGTGAAGGTTGCATTAATGGGGAGTTCAGCAGTCCAGGCATGTCTCCAACTGCAAGCAGTTATTTTTTAGACATTCAGTACTTAAAATATTAATCCACCAAGGCCTTTGCTGACCAATTCTATCAGGAGGCCCAAATACTTTCTGGTGCATGAACGTTGACCAATTTCAATTCTCAGTTTTCCATGAAATTGGTGCTGCGCGGACACAAAGAGCTGAATCAGACATAATCTCAGCGTTAAACAAAAATACAAAGACAACTCAAATAATCACCCTTTTGCGAATTTGTGGGGCCGCCTTTGATGCTCCTAACAAGAGCTTTCAACACCAATACTTGCAATATGGGTTATGAGGTAAAATTCCCTGATAATGATTGTGTGGTAGCCAACCCCAAATGCCAAGTTAGTTTAAAAAACTCCAAAAAATCAACATTAGAGGACAAGTCATCTACTATAAGTGTGGAAAATATGGCCTTATTTTGCATTTCTGCCACACTAAATCCAACAAAATTAATATGATTGATCCTGTCAACAATCAACTATAATATGCTTGAAAAGATCGGGTATAGTAGACGTGGATCAGCCTATCTACTCCTATGTAAATGTTCCCCCTGACCAAATTTTGCAGTTACTTGCTCGAAAGCAAAGGCCTTCAATCTTTAAATGGTCAAGCAAGTGGCATGACAATATTTAAATAAGCCCTTGTTTCTGACAGAGAACAGGGAAGCTAATAGTCCTTTAAAAGATGTTAGCGTTTTAATTTTCATGGCTACCATCAAGGAGCAATCCCCCAAGGAAACTGAACAGCTTTCACAACACTTTGATTCAGCTAATGATGCCCCCATTTTTCAAGTAAACAATATTTCTTTCTATTATGATTGCACTTATGCCAATATTTGGTTAAATCAAGTAAAGTTTCAAGACATCATCAATAGTGGGGGTCCAACTTAATATTATTTCCATGAAAATCGTGAATAAGTTAAGGCTTGTCCTAAATTACACCATAATAAGAGTTTATGGGAAGGTGAGTCTCCATAACACTACTTCACAGGGAGCATATAGCGCCATGCCTTTATGGATTTCTTTCTACTTGTCACCTCACCAGCCATCGTTTTGCCTAATTAGAATCATGAAATTTTGATCAGCACCAACTTCATATGGCAGTATTGGGTCCAATGTGATTTAAGACAATACTCATATATCTTTGGGACAAACTTTTCCGCTGTTCTACTACTGGAAGGGTGAAAAACCCCTGACTAAGAAGAACGATTATATTAGTCTGGTATTTGTGTAAATTATCATTCCAGTAAAATATCAAAAAACTGACAAACATTCCAGTCCACCACAAGCCCAAACTGAATAATTTTGGGGAATTTTTGAGGGCGCAAACACTGATGATTATAAAGTTTAAGGAACAGTGCATCATTGATACTGGCCTTACACTGGAAATTCCTGACTATTTGTATGGCGAAATCCATGCACCTTGGTTTAAAAGCAGAACTGAACACCATGCAACACCTGGGATATTAGTTCCCAACTATAGTGATGTTTTTTACAGATTGCCAACCACTTGGATAGGCCAATACAGATATAAAAGAACCATGTAGTGGTCTTCATCATTTGGCCCCTATGGCGTAACACTTGTCTTTTCATGCCTTTGGTCAGTTTAACAAAATTGGATCACCCAATGACCCAGAATCCCAAACAATCCTTGTGTGTCTGATTGGGAAAAATTGATGGGGATCTCAGGGGAACAGAAGGACCATGTCCTTGATTTATTTAACAATCTTCAGAGTACTTGTGTAAGATGAATATGATCTCTGTTGCACTAAATATATAATTCATAAGGTCAACGTCAGAGATCAACCACTAATTTGCATGTGATAAATTCAGTGTTTGTGGGAAAATGAGATGTTATTTTCTAATGAAGTTACAAATCTACTCAATCATGGGTTGTTAGTTTCTAGCCTTAAGCCCTTAGGCGAGCCCAATTGAAGTTGTAAAAAAGGACAGAGCCAACTAGTTCGTTATAGACTATTTTCAGCTGAATAAAATGATGAAATGAGACTTATACCCACTTCCACAAATTACAATGCTCTTGATTGCTTAGGAGAACTCAAATCTTTTTGGTGATGGATCTCATATCTAGGTACTGGAAAATTGCTCTACCTTGAGAGGATCAAATAAATGTGCAATCATTACTGGCCACAGACTATATCTTCATTTTTAGTATTAGATGCCACAGACTATATCAGTTAACACAAATGACACAAGGTCTCTGAAATGCCTGCTGACATTCCAAGGAGCAATAAATACCATATTAGGTGATCTAAATTTTGGCATGACTCTCGTCTAAATATATATTAATATTTTTAGACGCACCGTTACAAAATCACTTGAACACTTATAAAGGTGTTTTCAAAAAATAGTGGTGGCAGATCCAAAAATAAAATCTCAAAATGTCATTTCCTAAAAATGAGATTGAATATCTGTGGTTAATTGTTGATGCTAATGGGCTACGCTCTCAGAAAACCAATGTTGAGGAAATTCAGGTCATCCCCCAATTAAAGAGCGCTTGCAATGTGAAGGTACTTCTAGTAATGGTCAGCTTTATTGCCATCTATTAAGAACTTTGATTCTACTGCCAAAGCACTTTTTAGTTGTTAAAAGATCCTAAGAAAGGGCACATTTGGAATTAGGAAGCCTAGGACTCCTTCAATATCCTTAAGGTATATCTAATGATGGAACCAATACTGTGATACCCAACTTTTAATCAAGCTAATATTATTCAAGCTGATGAATCATTGATAGCAATCATTGCCACATTGAGTCAGGTAAAGATTTCATCAATTAACACTAAGTAGCATATGCAAGTCATACCCTGGGTAAGCAGGAGCAGAACTATACTGTTACAGAGTTGGAATTCCTTGTGGTAATATACGCCTCTAAGCAGTTAAGAGTATACATTAAAGGAGTCCTTTTTACTGCGGTGACTGATCATTCCTCACTGAGATGGCTGCATAACTTAAAAGCGCATGAAGGGAGGTTTGCTCAAATGGTCTTTAAAGTTACATGCATATGATTATGAGATTAAATATCAAGTGAGGACCGCATATCAAAATGCTAATGGATTGTAACAATTACCCTCCATTTTAGCTTTGCAAAGTGAATCAAATACATAGTATAATATGCTTAGTGGGGATATAGGAATCCAGCCACCTGAGGTTTAGCAAGAACTAAATAAAGCGATGAAAAACACAAAGTCATCAAGGGTTAGTTGTTTAAAATCATCAGGGAAAAATCCCTATTGTATCTAAGGCCATTTGAGTGCAATGCGATATTTAATGCGGCTCATAATGTAACTGACTATGGGGGCCTATTTAACTATAGAACTGGTTAATGGAAGTACTACTAAGAATCCCTTGATATCACCGTTGCAGAACACCTTGGTTGTTGTGCAGTGTGTCAATCACTCAAGCCCTTTAAGAAATCCACTACTTTCCAGCTAGTGGAGCCTGGGTTCGCGTGGCATACTGTATCTATCAATTTTTGTAGGGGCGTTGGCTCTGAGTACTGAGAAAAGCTAATAAAACATCATAGCAATTGATCACCTAACTCATTGGTAGAGATGCGCGCTATTGCTAAAGTAAATTCCAGCAGTTCTTCTAAGTTCATAATAAAGCAGTTAATTTTATGGCATGGCTGCCCTCAGGTTGTTTTAATTAATAAGGGCAGCAACTTTACCACGCATATCATCCCAAAATTAAATGGTTACTGGAAATGTGGGGATTACTAATGACGCCCTACATCCAGAGACCTATGGGACGATTGAAAGAGTAAATGGTATTCTGGATGCTACTTTGAAGAAACTTATCACTATGAAAACTTCCAGCTGGGTAAAATACTTGTCAGTGGTAACTTTCGCCTATAATAAGTTACCATTTATCAATACAGAATTTCCTTTTTAAATTGCTTAATGAGCATTAGTCTCGTTTGCCCCCAATTTTATATGCTGTACTTGACCTGCCTGGCAATAATACCTCTCCAGGCTATTGAGGACTTGTGAAAGTCCTGATAGGGTTACAGTCCTCTGTCTATGCCAATACTCTCAAGTGGAGATTAAGTAAAAAGAAGATGAAGATGCCAATTGACCAGCTCTCCCAACTTTATGAAATCAGCGATTAGATTAGTTATTGTGAAACCCATGGGTTTATACGCTAAAATACGTTATCCCAGCTATGGATTGGTCCCTTTGAAGCCATTGATAAGTCATCATTGGATGCCTACATGATTAAGGACCTCTCTGATGGTCATATTTGAATAGAGTGCATGTTAAGTTCTTTGTGAGCATGCCAATAACTAACCATAGGGTTGGTGTTAGTTGTTTTTTGTATACCTTAATTACTAATATCTGGATGTCAGTTTACCGTTTCAGGAATGGCTTTATACCATCAAGTTCTCAGTGATGATTAACAAACATTTCTTTTTTGATAATATGTTATTACTTTCATGGCCGCTAATGTCATTAGGGCTTTGCCTTGTTTTATGTTTTGGTGATGTACACCATAATTTGGTTTCTGCCACCTCTAGGAAGTGGGGGGGTCAGGCAAAGGAATTTGCGGCAGCAGACACATTAGAGGAAGATAATGTGATTAAGTAGGGAATGTACTGGGAATTTTTACTAGATTTTGCTTTTTTCAATATGTTCCAATTCTAGTGATTTAGTTGGGGATGATCCCCAATATAAATTATTAGTGTCAATGACTTGTAAGCTTTTGTAGCTGAAGCTCCAATGTAGCATTCAATTATGCAGATCTATGTCAATTATTTTAGGCTCCCAAGAAGGGAGCTCTGAATTAACGTTTAAGTTTAATTTTATGAATATATTTCATTTATTTTCTGGGATACTTATAATAGTTTGGTTTTAATTTAGCAGCTTGAGCTTATGATTGCCTAGCCTGGAAAAATTGAGTTGAAGGAAGTTCCAATTAATGGCATTTAAAAGCTGTAGGTCAATGAATAAAAAGTTATTCTCTGGCAACTTGAGCTGATGACTTTAATATGAGGGCATTAGGGTATAAGAATACCATATTTTTTGAAATTAAAACCCAATTAATTATCTTGTTCTTAGTTTTAATATATTTTACTAATAATTTATTAAGTTATTGTAGGACTGAAGTACTTAAGTACTATAGTTAACAAAAGTCATAGTTTAGCTGAACCCTTACTTGATTAGATTTGTGCTTCCTGCCGTCATACTAGAAGTGTTATTAGGTAAGAATTAGCACTTGTGAACCTGCGCAAAGACCACTTTTGAATAGTGGCATTCTAGATCAATGGCCACCTGTCCTAAAGGTTTTAATTAACCCACGCTTATCTTTGCTCCCCAACGTTTGGTCAAATAAAGGAAATGTTGTACTGTTTGACCAACCATCTGGATACTATTTACTTAGTTTATCTCTACTAATTTTAAGGAATGGGTAAGTCAAGTATTATAATCTATCTCACCTCGCGGCCTGTGACTTTATATGTAGTTGCCAAGGTTGTATTAAATTTACTATTGGTGAACTCTCTGGGGCCCTTTAACCTTAGCATATATGATAGTCAATCAAATACCTTATCCCCACCAGTGCAACTTCCATTCCTTAATTAGTAAAAACCTTGGCTTGTGTCCTTGAGTATCATATATGCTATTATTGTGATGGACGGGGTCTCTCCACATTGCCACAAAGCAGTTGGTCAAGAGGGCCCATGTGAGGGCCCACAAACATGAAAGGGCTGCAGTGGTTAAGTCCTTCGTCTGTTGGCTTGATGAGCGGTTAAGGTATCCTTGGAACACGGTGAGGATGATGCTCACGCTGAGGAGGACAGTCTGTTTCCCAGAGAGTGCATACAGAGAGGCGACAGCTCTGTCAAAATCTGAGGATTGGTCCATCTTCTTTGCTCAAAGTCCCTGGTTCTTCATCAAAATCTTAGTAAATGATTTTGAAATTTCAAAATTTTATTTTTGATTTTGAGGTTTTTATTTGTAATATTAGAAGACAAAGTTATCTTAAACACCTTCGCTTGGTTGTTTTTATATTATGGAATGGGGATATGGGGAAATTGGACCCCGCAGAGTCCGTAGGTATTGGCCTATTTGCAGGCCTATTTTGAGAATCTCAGCCTCCAATATTCCCATCTAGGCCCATTCTAGACCGTCCGTTGGGTACCCATAGCATTACAGAAACTTTTCTGCATAAATTTTTTGTTCATCAGGGATGAATCAGAGCTCATATCGACCTTATCACCAAAATTATTCATTTTTGGGATAATTTGGCCTGGCAGCCCCTGATTCGCTGGGCTGCCCTTCACTGTGGCTCTCAATCCTTTTGACAAGTGGCAGATTTTGGCTTGGCAGCTCCTGATTTACTAAGCTGCCCAATGCCGTGATTTTCATCATTTCCTCTTTTGGCAATATTCATCTTGGCTGCTCCTGATTTGCTGGGCTGCCCAATGCCATGATTCTTGCCATTTTCGTTTTTGGCTAATTTGGCTTGGCAGCCCCTGATTTGCTGGGCTGCTCTTTGCTGTTGCCAATCTCTCCATTTCAAACCTTGGAATTCAGGTTGGCAGCCTCTGATTGGCCTGGTCGCCATTTACAGCAACCTTTGCCACCTTTGCTCCAAGGTTTTGTCAATTTTATGGCATCTGCTTTGACATAATGCCTTTTTTGAGGGTTGTTGCCCTTGAGCCCTACGCTTTTATTTATATTGTTTATGATACTACTAGCCGCGATCCTCACCTTAGGGGGGGTCAGGGCTATGTGGCGGTCAGGAAGCGCCTTGACCATCACCTCACCCCCCTCAGAGGAGAGCCCCCTGCGCCCCCAGTATTCCTCCACCTTCCGGGGACAGTTGGCGCAATCAGCGGCTGTTTGCCAGGAGGATTCTTCTATTGGGTAGCTGACCCATTTCAAAAAGTACCATTGCTTTTTGCAAGTGATTTTGGTGTCCAGAATCTCCTCCACCTCATACTCCGCCTCCCCTGGGTTGTCTAACTAAACCAGCTCCAGCTTTTCTGGTATGGGTCCTTCATACTTCTTGAGCTGCAAAACATGTAAAACTGGATGTGCGCGCAAACCTTCCAGGAGTTCTAATTTGTATGCCACCTCATTCACCTGTCAAAGGACCTTGTAGGGTCCTAGGTTGATGGGCCCAAACTTCCTACACTGTCCCAGGGGTGTGAAGTGTTTGGCATTTATCAATACATAATCTCCATCTTTGAGGGGTGGAGCCTCGGAGCAATACACATCCACATTCCTCTTCTGAGCCTCCGCCACTATCTCCAGGTTGGCTCTCAAAATCTCAAAATTTTCTTTGATTCCAGTTACTAACTCATCTGCCGCAGGGTTTATTCCCCCAGCATGTCCCTCCATCATCCATGGGTGATGCTCGTGGTTTGTGAAAAAGGGCGATATTCCAGTTGATAGTGCGCCAGGTTGTTGTACGCAAACTGTGCAATCCTCAGCCACTTGATCCAATGATCATGTCGCATGGTGAGGTAGCACCGTAGGTACTGTTCCAGGGTCTAATTAACCCTCTCCATCTGGCCATCCAACTGGGGGTGGTAGGCGGAGGAATGGTATGGTTTAATTTTTAAATTTTCCAGGAGGTGATCCCAGAACCTGGAGATGAACTGCAGGCCCCTGTCCGAGATGATCTCATCTGGGAGTCCATGTTGAGCAAAGACCTCCCTCACAAAGATTTCAGCCATGTCCTTTGCTGTGACCTTAGAGGTGCAAGGGAAGAACTCCTCATACTTCATTAGTCAGTCCACCACCACCATGACCACATCGTAGCCCTCCAATTTTGGGAGCCTGGTGATAAAATCCACGCTCAGGGAGGTCCATGGCATTCAAAAATCTGCAGTGGTTTTAACTTCCCTGCAGGTTTGTTTTGAGATGGCTTTGATCAGGCGCAGGTAAGGCAGCACATGGTATACCCTCTTACCATTCCCACTAGGCCCAGCCAGGAGTAGTTCCGGCGTATTAGCTTGATTGTTTTCCCCACCCCAGGGTGTCCCGCCAGGGGGTGGTCATGACATAGCTCCATTACTTTGGTTTGAAGCTTGAGTGTCGGGACCCATAGGCGGTCATGGTGCAGGATGAGGCCCCCCTTCTTCCTGAAATTCTTGTAGCCTTCGCTGGGGTCCCTTCCCTCTATCTCTCTCCTGACTGTCTCTCCAAATTTGGTGCACTGTTGGGCTATCCGAATTCTCTCTTTTAGGCCAGCGCGTTCCTCCTGTATCAATGCAAACAACTGAGGAGGGAGCATCATGGCCATGTTGAACTCGTCCAGCTCCTCCTTTGTGAAGGTCATTTTTGGGTCCTGGCTAAGTAGGTCTGGGAGTAAGTTGCTCTCCCCGGGCATATATTCTATTTTAAAATCATATTGAGACAGCTCCAGGTGCTAGCGGGCTTATCTTTGGTTCATCTTATGGGGGCTCTTGTGGAACTCCAAGGCCCTGTGGTCAGTCCAGATCATGAATGGGTGGCGCGCATACAACAGATGATGCTGCCACTCATCTAGTGCCGCGACAATCACCAGGAGTTCCTTGTCTTAGACAGGGTAGTTTGTTTCCACCAGTAGCATCTTCCTACTGAAGTAGCATACCAGATGGTCCAAACTATCCTCCCCTGTCTGCAAAAGGACCACCTCAATGGCGAAATTTGACGCATCTGTCTCTACAATGAATGGGCGATTGGCGTCTGGGTGCGCTAGGACTGGCGCTGTGAGGAGAGCCTCCTTGATGGCCTGGAACGCCATTTCTTCTTCCTCCCCCATTGAAAAGGGACTTGCCCGGTCAACTGGGTAAGTGGGGCGGCTGTTTCTGAGAGGTCCTTGGTGAATCTCCTCAGGAAATTCACCACCCCTAAGAAACTGCGCACACCTGTCTTATCTGTTGGCGCTGCCCATTCCTTCACTGCCGTCAGCTTGTCTGGGCAGATGGCTGTCCCCTTTTCAAATACAACGTTTCCTAGGAAAGATACTGAGCCCTTGTAGAACTCACATTTGGAGGGCTTCAGACGCATGTTAGCCTTGTCCAGTGCACTGAGGACCTTCTTGACGTCCTCTGTGTGCATCTTGCGAGACTTGGAGAACACCAAGATGTCATCCATGTACGCGACACAGCATCTTCCAATCAAGTCGCCTAGGGAATGGTCAATGGTCCTTTGAAAAATGGCAGGGGCGTTCTTAAGTCCGAATGGCATAACCTTGTACTAATATACCCCTAGGTGGCACTTGAATGCCATGTACTGTTGGTGCTCAGGTACAACTGGCACTTGGTTGAAAGCGTCGACCAGGTCCAACTTAGAGAACACCTGACTCCCAGCAATTATCTGTGAGATGCTCGCCATTAGCGGAATGGGATAGGGGTCCATTTCAGTTATGGCGTTTAGATGGCGGTAGTCCACACAGGGGCGGAGCTCGCCGTTGGCCTTGGGGACCAGGAGGATGGGAGACATCACAGGAGATTTCGAGGGCACAATCATCCCTTGCTCCAACATATCCTTCATGTACTGGTCTAGGGCTTCCTTTGCTCTGGGGTTCAGGGGGTACACCGGGCTTCCTTTTGGGAGCTCAGCATCCCCTTTGAACTTGAACGAGAATGCAAAGGGGCCCTGTGGATCGCAGGGGGCGGCGACGCTCTTCTGGAACAGGTGTTCATAGTCTCTGAATTCCTCCGGTATCTTTTCCCTCTCCATCCCTAGGTGCACAGAGTTCACGCCAGGCCTGCTTCTGCCAGAGGTAAAGAATTCTAATGTTAAAGGCTCTTGTTCTTTGGGGTGAAGCATCACCTGGCCCTCCTTCAGATCAAAATGTGGGGAGTACTTATGCCACCATTTCATGCCCAGAACGATGGGGTGGGGCAGGTTCTGGATGGCGCAAAAGTCTTCCCAGAAGTGGTGGACTCCCTGTTGAAGCTTGATCCTGGGCTCAATCTCCCAGCATTCCGATGACTTGGAGGTGTCTGAAAGAGTCACGGTCCCCTTTTCTCGCATTTGTACTCCCAATTTCCTGGCTAGCTCTCAGTCCAAGTAGTTTTCTTCAGCCTCAGTATCCACTAAAGACCACAGTTTTTCTAACTTGGCCCCTTTCTCTTTCTTCTTTCGCTTCAAAGTAAACGGAATAAACAGGTAGGAGGAACCATTTCCTTTATTGAGTGAAGAGATGCAGGTAGGGGTTTGGGCGAATGTTGTAGGTGGGTCTGTCCGAGCTGCTGGAAGAAGTGGGTGCAGGAGCTGCAAGGCGTGGGGCATTCTCCCTGGGGCCCCCTGCTCCTGTTGCCCCATATGACTTGAGACGGGCTCTGACTCCGCGCGTCATCCGCGGAATCTACTGTAATTTTCAGGCACAGGAGCTCTGGCTTGGGCCAAGGCTAGCTGGTTTTCTACCTGGGAAGCAACAGTGACCTCTTCTTCCAAGGTTGCCCCCAGGCGGGTGGCGGCCATAGCTGTGAGGATGTCTGGGCGAAGGTTCTGTCTGAACATCTGTGCGAGCTGGGAAGGAGACACTTTTGCAGCTTTGGCTAGGGGCTGGAACAGCCAAGCATACTCCTTAAAGGACATTTTCCCTTGGCTGATGGCCAAGAGTGCTGACCAGGCGGCATCCTGAGAGTCATTTGGGGTGGCGGCTCTTTACACAAGGTGGAGGCAGTCCTCCAGAGAGGCTGGAAGGGTCAGCTGTGTTTCCAACAGGTCGGTAAGCCAGATAGACAGGCTCTTCAGCAGGTCCGCTATCACCTGGGCAATCTGGAGGGACACAGCCGTTGTACCCCAGAGGCTGCTGTAAGGCGGGCCTGTAATCTAACGTGGGAGAAGGTTCCATGCATTACACTCAACTCCTCCGGGGTCAATGCTTGTCTAAACTTGGACGTGGTGTCAATGTGTTGGACATAAGTGACTGAATTCCCTCGGGATGGGAGGAGGCGAGCGGCTTCCCTCAGCAGGAACAGGATGGAAAAGATGACCATCAGGAGTGTGGTAGTATGCTCATACCAAGCAGGTAGGGCTCTCTCATATGGTCTCCCCATCCCATCCCATAAAAGGGAGATGAGATTGAATGAACTTCGTCTAATGTGACAGATGGGGTCTCTCCACATTGCCACAAAGCAGTTGGGCAAGAGGGCCCATGTGAGGGCCCACAAACATGAGAGGGCTGCAGTGGTTAAGTCCTTCGTCTGTTGGCTTGATGAGCGGTTAAGGTATCCTTGGAGCACGGTGAGGATGATGCTCACGCTGAGGAGGACAGTTTGTCCCCCAGAGAGAGCATACATAGAGGTGACGGCTCTGTCAAAATCTGAGGATTGGTCCATCTTCTTCGCTCAAAATCTCTGGTTCTTTGTCAAAATCTTAATAAATGATTTTGAAATTTCAAAATTTTAATTTTTAATTTTGGGGTTTTTTTTGTAAATATTAGAAGACAAAGTTGTCTTAAACACCTTCGCTTGGTTGTTTTTATATTATGGAATGGGGGATATGGGGAAATTGGGCCCCACAAATTCTGCAGGCAGCGGGCTATTCATGGGCCTATTTTGAGAATCTCAGCCTCCAATATTCCCATCTAGGCCTGTTCTAGAATGTCCATTGGGTACCTATGGCATTACAGAAACTTTTCTGCATATATTTTTGTTCATCAGGGACGAATCAAAGCTCATGTCAACCTTATCACCAAAATTTCCATTTTTGGGATAATTTGGCCTGGCATCCCCTGATTTGCTGGGCTGCCCTTCGCATTGGCTCTTGATCCTTTCAACAAGTGGCAGATTTGGCTAGGCAGTTCCTGATTCACTGAGCTGCCCAATGCCATGATTCTCATCATTTCCTCTTTTGGCAATATTCATCTTGGCTGCTCCTGATTCGCTGGGCTGCCTGATGCTATGATTATTGCCATTTCCATTTTTGGCATAATTTGGCTTAGCAGCCCCTGATTCGCTGGGCTGCTCTTTGCCATTGCCAATCTCTCCATTTCAATCCTTGGAATTCAGGTTGGCAGCTTCTGATTGGCCTGGTCGCCATTTACATCAACCTTTGCCACATTTGCTCCAAGGTTTTGCCAATTTTATGGCATCTGCTTTGACAAAATGCTATTTTTGAGGGTCATTGCCCTCGAGCCCTATGCTTTTATTTATATTGTTTACAATACTAATAGCTGCAATCCCCGCCTTAGGGGGGGTCAGGGCTATGTGGCGGTCAGGCAACGCCTTGACCATCACAATTATTATAATTTGATCTTCTATCCTTCCCTGAGCCAGCATATAATTGGTAATGGGGTCCTATAATTATTAAATCCATCCACCGGTATCCTGATTTTAATTAGCGTATTATTTTTTATAAAAATGCTTTGAGCCTAAGTATTTGCTCCCCTGGCCTAATCTGGATATTACGCCTTTAGTTCCCAGTCCTAAGTTCTGGTAAGTAGTTAGAAATTGCATCAATATTTTTGAAATGAGAAGATCATATCTGAGGAGGATTGTATTTTTGTGGAGGGATCTTTTTCTGAAATAACTGAAACCATCCTATACCAAACAATATATTGAGCGAGAACCTGGTCCAGTAACAGTATTATATACTACAGTGTGCTCCTTTTTTGTTATTATTGAAAGCCTATTTTTGTGAATAAGGTTTATTTTTTCCTTTTCTACCCAGGTTAATGACATTAATTGATAACAGTTTTGTTTTGGTGTATACAACTTTTGCACCTGAATTATGGCGCTCCTGCGCTGATTTAAAAACAGGTTATGAAAAACTTAAAAATTTTAAAGGGCAGTTTAAGTGAAAAACTGGTTAAGATGGTGAAAAATCAAATAATTGAAATTGCTCCTTTTAGTTCTAGTAATTAAAATCATAGAGTTTCATGATTTTGGGAATTTTATTTGTAGTGGGATTGCTGGAAATAGTTGCTAAAATATCCATTTACTAGGTGGATTGAAATAAACTTGCTGAGTTATCTGAAAATTAGCAGGAGAAAGGAATCAGATTAAAAAATAATGGGTGGTATTTGCTCAAGATGACCAAAAGTTAGAGTGTGCAAAAAATGTTATCCATATGGCTGATAATATGGAATCCAATTTGATACAAATGAGGTCAGTCCAACTATAAAAGATGCTGAAGCAGTGATTACTGATTAAATCAATAAGCTAATTGAATATGAACTACTCATGAATCCTCAAGTCTCTGGGCAGTCTAATCCTGATAGCAAAGAAAAAGGATGGGTCCAAATAAGTGTTGATTGATTATCACTGGCTAAACAAACTCACCAAGAAGTATTTATATGCCTTGCCAAAAGATAAATGATGCATTATATCATCTAGGCAAAACGAAAATTTTCTTATCTGTGAATCTGATCTTGTGGTACTGGAAGTTAGATTTGCAGAAAGAAGATCAGTATAAGTGTGCTTTAATAACTGCACAAGGATTATACCAGAAAACCAGAATGTCATAAACTGTTTAATGCAAAGGCTACATTTCAAATGTTGATAAATTCCATCTTAAGTTACTTGAAGGTGTACCATGTTCTAGGATAATTGGAAGGTATCAATGTGTTCAGTTGGACGTTCATGGATCATCTTGAACATTTAGAAGAAATGTTGAAAAGTCTATTGGTAGCTAATATAAAGATTAAGCCAAGGAAATTTCAGTTTCTTTCAAGAAAGCGCTTCAATATCTGGGGTTAGTTAAATACTCCAAAGGATTAAAACCACGACAGCAGAATATAATGGAAACCAAATAGATCTCTATCCTGAAGGTTGTTTGGGATATCCAAGACTTTTTAGGGATGGTTGGCTAACGTTGCCAAATCTTTAAAGACTTTGCAAAAATTGATGAACCATTATTCCATTTATTGAAGGATCCAAAATGGATTTTTATGGAATAAAGAGGCAGAAGACTCATTTGATGTGCTACAGAAATACCTGATGTTTAGTCACAAGACTAAATATCCAGATTTCAAATAACTTTTATTATTCAGTCAGATGCATCACTGACGGTGATAGCGCCGTTTTAAGTCAATTTGATGATGGTAAGGATGAGCACTTAGTGGCTAATGTGAGTCAAACACTATTTTCAGCTGAAAGAAACTACACTATGATGGAGCACAAATGCCTCATAGTTGAATACGCATGTAAACAATTTGAGACTATATTAATGGAATGCACTTCAAGGTTGTGACCAACCATTCTTCACTACGCTGGTTGCACAATCTCAAAGAACCAGAGGGGAGAATGGCCCAATGAGCTCCAAAGTTAAAAGCCTATGATTTCTAAATTGGCCACAGGGTGGGAGCAAACCATTATAATGATAATGGAGTATTTATATCACCTGCTAATCATGTCATATATAAGAAATCTGACAAACTCTTCCATAATGCAATTAAAGGAATTTAGGAGGAACCCCACGAGATTCAAACTACATTGAAAAAAGTTATGGAAAGCACATAAAAGAAATCTGACAAATTTATAAACTGATGGATGAAAAAAGGTAAGTGCAAAACCATTTAGAACGATCTGTGGTAATTTAAGCCTCACACAAGGTTGTAGGGCATGGTGACTTAAAAACATTAGATCAACTTAAAAGTACTACTGGGAATTGTTAAACTATGCATGTATTATTATCTTTCCTGTTATGTGGAGTGCCAGATCCACAAGCCTCATTTGGATGTGACAGAATATCAGCTAGTGCACCCTGGGTTTGCATGGCACATGGTATTGATTGATGTGTGAGGCCATTGAGTGTCAGTACAGGCGGCGTTAAGTATATCATTGTTGAAATTAACCATATGACCAGATGCATTAAAACCAAAATTTAAGCTAAATAGATGCAATAAGTGCTCTGAAATTTATTCTAAACCAATTAGTGTGCCATCATAGATGTCTGCAAGTGCTAATCAGTGATAATGAAACCAATTCTAACTCATATATGATAGACAGACTAGATGAACTAATGAGAATCAGGGGAGTGAAATTGTTCCATATGGACTAGAAGAAAATGGCTTGGTATTAACGTATATTATACACTAGAAGTGACGGTAAGAAAGATGGTGGTGGGAAAATATCCAATTGAGCATTTTAATAAAGCTCAGTAATCTTTTTTATAATAGCAGTCATAATATGAAAACAAATAAAATGCTGTTCAATATTTATATGGATGGAGAGCTGTGTTGCCTCCAATTTTCTATTCAACACTAAAATCAATCTCAAAATTATGCCCTGAACTGTAATTAGCCTGATTGGCTAAATTTTTGGATAAATTTCAATATCAATTATTCTATTACGCTGTAGAAAAAGATACAAGCAAAGAAACAGGAAGATAAAATTGTCTTGATATTAAGGAATAGCATGTTGGCTATAGGGTAGACTATTGTGACACTCATGGATAAAGTTGACAAACCAGATTGGACGCCCCTATGGTATGAACCACAAAAATTATCACCAAGTTAGCAACGGACCCTATATGGTCAAAACCATCTCTGATGGTATTATTGTTAATAGGTCTATAAAAAACTTATTGTATAGGATATAAGAAAGAAACTTAATAAACTTAACGTAAAAACACACAAAAAATATGTATGTTTAGAAAAAAGGAAATCCCTATTAAAAAAATTAAGATAAAGAAAAAATATATAAAAAAAAATATAATATTATTCCTAATTCTTCAATGACCTCATGCCTTGAGGCATGTGGTGGCCTAAAACGTCTCTGGGGGGATGGGAAGAACTAATATTTTAGTGAAAATATTAATAAGAATCAAGTGAGTGCAAAAGTTTGTCAGAATCAGATCTCATTGTAATCAGATCTGTTATTATGAGCCACAAAGGAAGAGAAAAATTATCTGTACTTGTCAATCATAGGATAACTGAACTGGGGAAAAAGACATATAAAAAATTTACAATCAGCAATTATATCTTATTAATCAAGATATGGCTTTGGTAGCTGTTAGAATTGTGCTCATGTGGGATGGCAGCAAACATGAGAAGGAGAGGATGATGAACTATGCTTCTAATAATGGCCATGAAGAGAGGCATTAAGAAAGAGAAAAGATCTAGCTCTGCTGAAGCAGGAGAACTCTATTGAATGAAGAACGCTGATGACCATAGAATAATTTTAACTGACTGACTCATGCCACAGAATGAAATTGAATCTTTATCTAAAACACCATCTTTTCTGGATAATCTGGTCAAGTGATATGTGTTGGAATTTTATTTATCCCACATCATCCAGCTGTGATAGGTTCCTATAGCTATCTATTTGATTGTAGTTTGGTTGTCTTACTAATAAGAAACCTTAAGGGATGTTGGAGTTATCAATGTTTGATAACTATTGTTTCAGAAATGTTCTCATATGAGACATTAGTTTAGTCTTATTTTGGGATGGTATACCAATAATGACATTCAATGGCTTGTTAGATATGATCATTAGCAATTTTTGTAATAAGATCAATTTTTGGTCTAATAATCAACAAATAACTTACTTATGTATATTGGTTAAGCTTTGTCACCAATTAATAAGGGTGTTTTTGGAGTTACTGAAGCGTTGACAACGCTTGTCTTAGAATTGAATTGTGAAGTTAGTTTAAAAGATTCAGCCTTCTTAGGTATTGGGACAATTTACACATTACCTAAGAAGGCTGTAAGCTTGTAAAGATTAATCTCCTGGGTTAGTTAAAGGTGTTGGTACATGCTATGATTGGAAAACAACCCATGGAGGGTTATAATCTAGTCGGTGGTGGATATCAACTAATCTGGTTAAGTATTCATTAGTTGTATGACTCTTTGGGTTAGTTCATTGGCAAATGATGACGTTTCATTGAGGTGCTAACTAAAGAGCTGAGCACCTAACTTCCCAATTGAAACCCCTTGACTTTATTAGTAAAGACAAATTAAATTTTTGATAGTTATTTATTTTATATATTTGTTCTCTTGTGTAAGAGTTGTATGAATTTTTTCCTTATCTAATCTTTTAAAATTTATTTAAAGTTAGATCATCAACACTTGTTTGTAAGAAAATACCTGAGTGGGGTTGAAACAACTTGTAGAAAAGAGACTCAACTGGATAGTTGTTTACATATAATTATCACTCTCACCTATTCTTATGAAATTAGTCCCAGAACCTGTGCAGTAAATGAAAAGAGTCTAAAAGCTTTTTATACAACAAACTCAAATTACTTGAAGAAACCATACATGTTCCCATCCCCGTTGAATGTGAGGAAGATTAATGATAGAGAAGTTCCTGTCCCCTTATAGCCTACAGGGTCTCAATGTCTTTTTTTTAGTACTAGATGGTCCCAACCCGAGGGGGAGGGGTCTCAATGTCTTGTGTTTCATATATATAAACTTGAACAAGGTGAGAAGATAAGTTGGGGATGGAGCTAGTTCCGCCAATGGCCTTGTGTGCGGTAGATATTTAATCTACTGAATTTCAGCAACTACTGAAGGAACCCTCTGGCGAAAAAAAAGCTTTTTCTCCTGAGCTTTTGCCTAACCCAGCCCATTTATGTCACCTTCCTAGTTTGTAAAGGGTTCCTTAGCGAGTTCTTTGTTTTTGTCACTGTTACAGTGGCAGCACCCTTCCTTTAAGTCCCTTTTAGGTTCATCAACTTCTTGGAAAAGGTCTCTGCAGTATTTATTCTCTGTACCAATTCTTGTTAAATGCAATGCACCTATTTAACCATGAAATCTTGGATACCTTGAAGTCAGTATTTTTGACAGATACCATTAAGGAGTTAGTTCATTGCATCCTCTAATTGTTGCAGAAAGAATTTACGCTCATATATAATTTTTCATTGTCATGGCATAAAAAAATTGATATTTTTACTTAGCATATCTAATGACTCAGAGATTGGGAGGACCATGGTTTTGGATTTAAAGGTGGTCACGGCTGCTTCTAGTTGGTCCAGGCGTTTAGGAGTTGCCTGCATTATGAAATTCTGATTAACAAGGTATTTGATGGCTTTGCTTGCCAGAATTTGTTTGTCTCTCTACAAAGTTGGCCAATTTCAGCTGTCATAAAATCTGCTTGGTTGATAACATGGCATTCTATGGTTATAGCCCAAACCCATATATGTGCCTTCACTGTGTCATTCCCTTTACCCAGTTGGTTTATTTCTTTCATGAACACTCAGCTTTAACCCTCAGCGTATTAAAATCGATAATTCATTCTATGTATAGCCCTTTACAGGTAATAAAAGCCTTAACAACCTGTGGAAGCTCCCAGTTTAGCTGTGGTATGCGTTGATCCATACAGTGGTGGAAATTGGAAACTAATCCTTGTACTTGGAGTACTACCCATCATACTTCCATTAAAGTACCATCAAGATGCTATAGGATAATACCATTGACATTTGTTGTGCCTGAGCAAATCTCATCATGGTGATGATCTTATTGTTGTGGCAAGCCAGTATACATAATAGCTGGTAGATAGATGTCTGAACATAAGTGATGAGATACTTAGTATATTTTATTGTGAGTTCAATTATCTGATAAACCAGTGTTGGTTGCTTTAAGGTATGAAATGTAAATTTTACTTAGTTATGCTGATCACATTGTTTATTGAACATTCCCATGAGGTTATCTTCTGTGTTGTTAGAAGACAGTCAGTTTTCTATCAGGAGCCACTTCATTAAATTTGACTTGCTCAAAGGGTAACATTCGTTGACCTTCCCTGCTGTGACAATTCTAATTTTTGAAGTCTGCAAGTTGTATCTCAATTTTGTAATTCTTCTTGCTTAATAGACAATTCCACTATGAAGGGGGTGGCTCTTTGTCTGATGTCTCCATGAGCTCTCCAGAGTATTTTCCTGTAATCCTGCTAAGTCTTTCAAAGATAATTTCTGAGTCATTATTTTTTCCTGAAGGATCCAACATCGCTCAGCTGATTCAAAGGGTTCTGTTAGTTAAAATATTGCCCCCCTAAGAGCACCATTAATGCATTTATAAATGAATACTATATAAGAAAGTGTACCGTCTGGTGGAAGGCTGCACAGGTTCTGGATATCAATAATTCTATGATGGCTTTATGACATTTGCCATACCTCAAAATTATTATGAGATTAAAATAAAACAATAAAAATTTACATTATTTCTTTTCAATATTTGTAGACTCTCACTACCGCCCAGTCTCAGGTAATTTTTCTTTGATCTTTCTTATACTTGCAGAGTCTCACTACTAGTTAATCTTCTCAAGCATTAGCTTTCCTCTATCCTCTATAGCCTAGCTGTCAGCGGTCCTTAACCAATTGCCATTGTCACTTTTCATCTGTGCTTAGGGTTTCACATATTGTATTTACAGTTCTGGCCATATGTCAAATTCTGCTATTAATGACTTAGCTAATCTCCCAAAATATTTTATTTGATAGTGGCTTCCCATTAGAATGTTATCTGTCCAAGTCTATATCAAAATTTAGTGATGATAGCAATCAAATACTGTATTTCTATATTAATTAAACTAAGTCACTTATAGGCAACTGTCCAATATTGAAATCATTCAAGCCTATTGCTCAGTCATATTGCTTTTCCAATAGGAGGCCTCTCAGGTTGAATTAAAATTTATTTTATTGCTGATCAGATTATAATAAAACTTTTTTAATTCATGGTTTATAATGCATAAGAGTCACACTCTCATAAATCAGAGGATTGGAGGTATAGCTTCTCAACATAAAACTAAAAGAAGTGCTGCGTAAGTTTAGGAGAGCGCCCCCTCTGCTTGGATTAGGTAATATTCCCGTTCATTACAAAAAGGGTCCAAGAAGGGCAGTTGTCCCTCTTGTCTCACAGGGCAATCTCCCCTATGTGGTATATGAGCAATGGGTAACAGCTATCCTTTGAAGATCCCACCATCTGTCCCCACATCTACTTCCACTGAACTAGTAAAGCAAATTGAGGGAATTTGCTTTAAAATATTAGAAAGTTGACATCCCCATGGGGCGAAGGTCCTCATGAAGTCAATGGCAACTGACCTCAAAATTAAGGTCCAAGAGCCCCAAACCCTCAGCAACAAAGCCTGACGGACGTTCACATTTGGTAAATAGAGTGTCAAGTGTCTAATCCTCAGAAAAACTTACCAATGACATTGGGCCATTGGGAAATGTTATCGCCAGTTTGAAACCTGCCTCAAAAATATTGGGAACAAAGCCAGATGGACGTGTACCTTCCAAGAAAATTATGTCTAATGTCAAATCTTTGGTGGAACTTGTGATGTCATTGGCCATCATTGAAATTCGCTGCCAGCTCGGAACAATCCTCACAAATATCTAGATCTTTGTTTGATGAATCCCAATTGGCCAAACAGACGCAAGTGACTGGGTGCAGGCGGGTTGGGCACTTCAAACCCGTTTCTGACCTCTTGGGACCGCCCCTACATGGAGTGTCCTTGGGAGGTTTCCTGTTTCCTGTCAGGTGAGACGCCATCACATTAACTGTTGAAACCACAGTAAAACCGCAATTCAGGAGTCTGAGGTTGAACTAACAGCAACTCAGCCCACCGCTGACTCTTTTTAAGTTGGTTCAAAATAAATTCTTTTTCCTCCCCCCTTGTTCAAAGTTCGCCAGGGTTAGGTCAAATCTTGAGGGCTCAATCCCATGCTTATCTAAGCTATTCTCTAAATCTATCGTCTATAAATCAGTCATGACACACTGAGGTAATTGACAATCGATTTTCTTAACCTACAATTTATTGAAATCTTCCTGCACTCTCCCTATTTGATTTATCTCAGTTTTTCTCTGCTGAACTCACTACGACATTAAGTATGTGACCCTTGGGCCCCATATTGACTGGGAAAACCTAGTCATGATAGTAACTCTAGTTCCTACCATGGTTAATTGGGCGTATTGTGTGAAGAATTTCTTAGAACTCTTCCCAACTGTCAAGGCCATCCGCCAGCAGGATATCGGTATCCTGTGGACCCAATTATCCCCACTCTAGGCAAGGATCTGCCCATTCACCACTGTTTTTGTAACCAGTTCTTTTATGGAAAGCCCCAAATTGCCTGATTCAATCGTGCAACTTCCCGCACCAAGGGCTGCTGGGTCTGGAGTCATAACATCCTGGTTCCTTTCTGGGTTTCTTTTTATGCTTGTGGACCACTGGCATTCAATCATTAAACATCTCCCCGCATAAGTCAAGTTTTTGAGCGACAATGCCTCTGGCATTCTGGATTGCCTTTTCAGTGCTTCTTTAAGTTTTTGTGTGCCCGTTAGGGCACCCAGTGCAGGCAACTTAATGGGATGAAACCTGGGGTACTCCCCCGCCGCACTGGGGCTGCGCAAATCTAAGCACCACAGATGTGGGCCCAACTGCGAGTGGGGCTGCTTGCACCACCCCAAAACCGACATATTCCTCACTGTTTGGTATTATAGGCAGAAAAGGCTATCTAGCTAGTTCAGAGATATGCCTCCCATTCCTTACTGTGAGGAATGAGACCATACTGACCACCAAGTTGGACTTACTTGAGGAAAGAGGATTACCATAGCTTTCTACAGCTATTTCTAGCCGTCGCTTGACTATGGCCAGGGAGCTTTTTGACTTGATTCCTTCTAAAGGGAAGAAAAGCTGGTTTCTGGCAAGCCATAGACCATATAGTACCTCCCCCCATATTGTGCACCAGACCCTGAATTCCTCCTTGTCTGCAAGCAGAATTGGAGGATCATACACAGTCAGGATCTCTGGTCATTCAAGATGACTAGAGGATAACTTACACCTTGGTTGGTACGCTTCATGCCATAGGAGGACTCTACTCCACACAGCATCCGCTGCTGGACTCTAGAAAATGTGCTTTACCATCTCCTCCTCTCCACACACCTTACAGGAATACAGAAGGTCACCCTCCCTATGCTTACTCCACTTACACAGAGTCGCCCCAGTGATCAAGATGCTGCTGCGGAGTTGGAAGAGAAAGTTCTGAGCTGGTATAGACCAGCATCCCTTAACCTTCCTCCCCACAGGTCCATTGGGCCATGTCGCATTTTGCAAGTGATCCAGGACAATTACTTTGAGAAAAGCTCTCTGATTTGTAGCTTCCAGAACTTGGCGGATGTGAAATCTGAGAGGCAGAAACCACCACCTCCTCCCACCTTTAGCCAGTCCTGATGGGCAAAGAGGCTTCCCATCTGGTGTATCTCCAGCCTTCTTTTCCTTGCGGGAACACCCACTGATCCTGCCCTTCATAACCTTCTGAACAGGCTTCCCCAGCCTTTAACGCAGCCTGAGAAGGAATTGCTTCCCTCCAGCAAGAAGGAAGTTCAGTTGCTTCTACAGCATTCCATGTCTTACTTATTGGCACCTTGGAGGCACTGGTAACATTACTAGCTGCTTCCACCCTAAGTACTCTTTAGCCATCGCCATCAAGGAGGTCCCCCAGTGAACCGCCCCAATAAAGTGCTTGAAGGCCTCGTGCAGACAAGGTTCTAACTCCAGTCCTCAAGCTCCTCCCCAAAGAGGAATTGCCCAGATCCTATTGATGGTCCACTCTCCACCCTCCAATATACCCTTGTTGACTGCCCAAGCTCTAAAATAATCCTTCCAGTAGCCTGGTAGGTTCCCCGCGCTTGTAATTACCCCTTCATTGTTGCCTCAGCCGACACCAAGGTCCTTGTTAGAACTGTTCTTGCAAGTCTTAGAGAGGTAATTCTCCAATATTGAAGCCCAACAAATGGATTTTCTCTCCCAAGTGACCCGTGTGATCCATTTCAGCTGAAGTGCTTTGATCATACTCCCAAAGTTAATCATATCAATGCCCCTTATTCACCTCCTGACACAAGTTAGAGAAACTGGTTTTTGACACCCGCCCTCGCCAGATGAACTGGATGACTGATTTCTGTATTCTTGTGATAGAAGATGCCAGCGGTTGAACAAATCCAGTAATGTACCATAGTCTGAAAATAATAAAAGTGTTCATGACAATGGCCCTACACCAATATAAAATATTGAGCCATTGCCATTTACAAGCCTCTTTTTTAAGGTCTGCTTCAAGTTTGAGACAAATTTCATGCGGCGACGCCTGCCCAGGGATGGGACATTCTAAGGTACAGAAACTCCTACCCTGTTGCCATACAGGGGATTGGCTCTTTAGTGCCACAACCAACGTTGCTATTCTGCTGATGGGCCAAGCCCTGGATTTTGACATTGACCTTTGCGTTGCTTGCATTCTGGTACATCTTCAGAGTGTTCATCACCACCTTCTTCTCCTCCTCCGACAAAACATAAATCCACATATCATCTGCAAACATTAAGTGGGAGTCTTCCTCGCCGTTGATGGCAAGTTTCCTCCTGTCTGACTTTCTGAGAGAAACTGAAATGGTCTCCTTGCAAGAACAAACAACAAGGGAGATAGAGGGTCTCCCTGAAGCACGCCCCTACACACCTTAAAAGGGTGGGAGAGGACCCCATTGATATTTTCTTGATGAGGTCTCCCCATAAATCGCTTTAAGCAGTATCAACAAATGCCCTTGATTTTGACCCTACTTAACACTTTCCAAAGGAACTCATGATTCACCCAACAATAAGCCTTCTCTTGATCAAGAAATAGTAGCCATCCCCTCTAGTCATACTATTTACTTGCCATTCTTATATCATTGGAAGCAGCATCAAATTGTCAATAATTGAGCGTCCTGGGATAAACCATCCTTCTTTTTCCCAACAACGTCTGCCACAACCCCCTTTAGTCGATTGATTAGGATCTTCATTAAGATCTTATAGTCAGAATTAAGCAGAGTCAAAGGCCAATAGTTCTCCATGAGAAAGGGATCACCCTTCTTATACAACACCACCACGCCTTTTGAAAACGCCAGCTCAATTGTACCAGAGACTAAAAGTTGATGTAGAGTTTAGCAAGCATCTCAGACATTTCTGCCCAAAATAAATTGTAGAGCTCAAAGATCAACCCATCCTCCTTGGGAGCCTAGCCCTTCTTTTCTTTTTGGGGATGGCGTCTGATACCTCTGACTTGTGGATCTTGCTACAATATTGCTGCTGAGTCTCCTTTGGCAGTACCCTAGTCAGTTTGTGAGTACTTTGGATGCCTCCAGGTCATTCTCTGAGGGGTCATTAAGGTCCTCATAGTAGGACTTGGCCACTTCAGCCATGTGAGCTGCATCCTTTACCTCAACTCCCTCATCACAAAATGACAAGATCCTTGCTGAGGGTCTGGATGCCCTTGCTGCCTTATGAAGTAGAGCCACATTACTGTTAAAGTCCTTATCCCACCTAGATTTCCTTTGTTTGAGGCGATCCACCACGAAGGCTCCCATTGATTTCGCATGAAATTCAGCCTTGGCTGTTTAGGCAGATACCTCATGACTGCATCCTGCTTGCAAGTCCTCTTGAATTTCTGTCCAAGATTTCATACCTCGAACGCATGGCCACTAGCTGCCTCCCAAAGTTTAATTAAGCCATATTAAAATCAGCCTTCATATGTAACCATTTACTGGCACGTCTGGCTTCCCCACAATCTGGCTTCTCCATCTTCTCACCTTCTTCCTCATGATATCCTGAAGTAAAGACCACCTCAAGAGTTCAGGGTTCAGTCTCCAGAACCCTTTCCCCACAGAATCAACCTGAGGGTCACTGATCTGCAGTTCAAAGGGCCTGTTGTCTGAAGCACCTGGATCATGATTCTAAATGATCAACTTGCAACGACTCAGTAGAGGCTGGGGCACTGATACTAGGTCAATGCGGGAGAAATGATCCCCCTGAACGTGAGTCCACCCAGTCTCCCCCTCCTTACCACGGCCCGCTCTCCACATATCTAGTATGCCAAGGTCAATCATTAAACTAGCCAACTCGTGGGCTCCAGGATCAGAACTCCAGTTTCCTGAAGCCTTAATCCTGTCATCCTCAAAGCAGACACAGTTCATGTCTCCCCCAGCACTATTGATCCCCCGATGCCTTCCTCCTGGATCTTCAGGCCAACCTTCTGGAAGAAGGCCTTCCTTTCAGACCCAAAATTGGGCACATAGATGCCAATAAGCGAAATTGATTCCTCTCCAAACAATGACATTACTGCCACTGCTCTTTCATGAACCAATACCCTTTTATCCAATACTTTATACTTATCCGCCAACCAGACCAAAATACCCCATTTGGTTTCTCCCCCTTTCTCTTTCCCACCCCTAAGGGTGAGTCTGAGTTTGGTTGATCCACCAAATGAGAATAAGATGATTGCTTCAAAGGGAACTGGTAATCCCATTCCTCTTCCACCCCAGGTTTGAACTTAGTCTCAGGGAGGAAGCCAATATTAATCCCATGTTGTTGCAATCGGATTTTACTTGCTGTTGCTGCCTGATGACATTCAGACTCCACGCGTTAGCAAATTAAACGCTGATCACCATAGGTTAGAAACTGAAGTAACTTTGGTGTCAGGATCTGGGGGGTCCTCATTCTCTTCCACCTCATCTTGTTTAGTGGGACCACGTTTCTTCCTCCCCTTTACAGTGCTAGACTGGGCTGGGGGTGGTGCTGCTCAGTCACAGCAGCCTCCGGAATCTTGCCATTGCCAGGGTCCTCACAGACACCTCCACTTCAGTTGGAGGCATTGGGCGAGAAGGCACTTGCCCACTATTGCTAGCAGGTAGCACCTCCCTCATCTCCGCCTCTTCCCCTACGGGCTTCACGCGCTCCATCCCACCCACATACTTAATGGTTACTCGCCTCTTATGAAATCAAGTGATGAGGAGAACCCCATCCATTTGGGAGGCGACCATTTCCAAAATATCCTTTGTGGATTGGGACAAGTTTGCCACTAAGCTCAATTTGGTGTCTAGCAGCTTCCCCCACCTTCCAAGGATGCTTTTACTCCTTGTTGAACTTTCTGGCACCTTTCAGCACCTCATTTACTGCCTCCCAATTTTCATTGCCAGCCGCCGCCGTCACATTTTCCTTAACTGACAACTCAGTTAACTTCTCCAACTCCTTCCAGAAATCTAGCTCCTCTTTCTCTGAGGGCATTATGGGTGGCGCTCCCTCACTATAGGCCTGGTAGGTTTGGCCACTGCCGCAGGAGGCTAAACCTGGGGACATTTGACTTTGATGTGCCCCTCTCACCACGCAAGAAGCACCTGTCCAGCGGTACTACAGAGACACTCCAGGTCCCCACAGTGACTGAACGAGGCAGCTCCCCATATGACTTTGAAAGTTTAACTTTCAAAACCATGTCCCCTGATCCTATGGTGAACTTAATCAAGATACCATTCTTCTGCTTCAAGTTCTTTACCAGCATGTTCTCATTAAAGGAGATCACTCTGACAAAGGCTATCAGCTGAGACATCATGGCCCCTCTAGTGACAACAGGTGGTACGCCCCTCAGAATGAACCTTCCAATCTTGATGCTGATGTCAAGACATATGGCCTCCTCATTCTTCATGCTCAAACTGGCAGCCATAACCTGTTCCTTTTGAAGCTTAGAATGAAAATCATAAGTTTCAATCCAGGAGCCAAACGTGGAATGTGGAGTGGGACTGTAAAATTTTATATGACCACATTATCCATCTTTGGATTAATTAAGCTTCAATTTATTTTAATTATTGGTTTGTATATTTTAATGTAGCTTATTGATTAGGCTTTAGATGACAATTTTATTTATGTCAACTATTTGGCAATAGTAGCTGACCAAATGGTTAATTGTAATTCTCAGAGGATCGTTTCTGATGATAAATATGGACACAATTTTGTCAGGGATTGTTTCCAAGAACGTGGATTTTGTTAATTCGGCTCAAAATGGGAAATTACTCATGGGAAATCGTTGGGTTTGGTAGCTGACATGTAGGCTGATACAAATGGCGATTTAAATATGTTGTTCCTTGTGTAAATAAGCTGAGATTATTCCCAAAAGCGAACCAATATTCCTTTTTTGTTGGCTAGGATTGCCAAGGTCATTGTGGTTACCACGACTTACCCCTAACGTATGTTCTCTTTTACTTTCTCTTATAAATATTCCCTGTTATAATAATAAAAAACACCTTAGACCAATATCTTATATTTATTATATCTTGTAATTTATCTGCTTCTTATGAAGAGAGTCCTTGTTTAAGTGTCAACGCCAGAGCGAGGCCAAAGTCATTTAAATACTTATATATTGCTAGAAGTGAGGCCAAAGTCACTTAAACCTTTATATTGCCAGAGTGAGGCCAAAGTCACTTATCCTAATCTTATCCACTAAAGTGGGGCCGAATCTACTAATTTATAGAAACTTTATTAAGCTAATTGTCTTCATACAATTAGCAGGTCCATATCTAATTCTAGAGAGTCAGCAGTTAAGTGAACTTGTGCTCCAGTGAAGCCCCACAGTTTTACATGTGGTGCTCACTACAGGGGTTGATTCAAGTTAATATGAAGTTAATAACGCTGAATTTTTTTCTTAATATGGAGCACCAAAGAAACGAGGAGGCAGAATCATCAGCAGCCTATAAAGGAAACATCCAATTATAGGCGGGTATGCTGGTGGATCCCCATTATTTCCATCTACCAACTACTGGAGTGAACGAGAACACAGTAATAATCTATGAACCACCTTCAGAGCAGATACAAGAAAATTTACCCAGTATTAGTGATATCCTGATGAAAGGATTTCAAATTTACTGACTGATACTTTTGATCAAAGCTGTGGATTATTTCACACACTACCAATCAGGAAGAGCAAAGACAACACTTCAAAAACTTCCCCTAATATGAAAACTTCAACCTTAGCGGGATATCTATGAAGCATTAGTAACATTGGTGATTATGTTATCAAGTATGTGCAGCCAACTACCCAAAACATGAGAGCTATCCAAGTCCAACAACATTTGGTGATTGATTATCTAGTTTAGTACACTTGATACAACAGTGTACAACAGCAGGCGTTAATGCAACAACTAGACATCAGCTTTCAGCAGATTCATGATGGTTTGGGCTCTACATCATAGTGTGTTCAGCAAGCAAACACCTGATTTAAGAATCTGGTGGCAAGCTGAATACCAAACTTTGGGGGATAGTCAAAGTGATTATCAACCAGATTGTTTTAAATTACTGATGGAAGCATGATGTGGAAAAACAATACCAATTGGCTGAATCCAATATTGCTGATTTGTTTCAAGCTCAGGATATAACTGTGCCATTGGTCACTGCCAACACCAAAACCCACACGGTCATGCTTGATTTAATCAAGGGGAGACAGGAAATTAAGAATATTTTCAAAGATATGGAGAGAAAATTTGAAAGAATAAGTGAGGAAACAAGAGCTGAAATGACAAGCTTCGTATAGAGATAGAAATTGTCAATAAAAATGCATTAGAAAGGCAACTCAATCCTAATTAAACCTGTTGAAGCTTAAAGTCATTAAATTAGATAAAAAATTGTTCAAGTACAAAAAAGAGGATCATAAGGTAGAAAAACATTTATTTAATATCTAAAAACAAGAGACCATGCTGTGGAAGGAAATCAAACCTTGAAAGCAATCTTACAAGGGGAAATCAATAAAAGTCATCAGCTTCAGGAAAGTTCCCAAAGCACTTCATTTGGGAGGAAAGGTCCTTAGATGATTGGATGACCTTGAAGACTCTAAATGTACTTGCTCCCAAGATGAGTATCACAAGGCGAATTTATTTAGGGATGAGTCGGCATCTGTTGAATTAGAAAGTTGTGCTGCCAGAACAATATAGTCTGTTTGGGAAATGCCCCCAATCATTGCAGCGCTTCCTGAGTTATGCCTGAAGCAACTCCAGTGTCCACTCAAATTCTGATTGGAAATACTTCACCAGTCATCATCAAAGATTTTAAGAGAACTCCAAAATAGCCCGTTTTCCATTGGGATAATGTTCCTGCCTTCTTCCGTTTATTTGAGATGATAATGTATGGCTATAGTGACCAGCAAAAGCTATTCCACCTTAATTTCCTTGATACTTTGTGTAAAAATCTAGTTTTGTCTTACCTTCACTGGGAGAACAGGAGATATAAGGAGGCGAAGGAGGCGATTAAGAAAGAATTGGTAGTCCAGATAGAATGTCAGCCTGGAAGCAAGAATTCATGGGAATTCAGTTTAAGAAGGATGAAACGGTGGGTGCATTAGATGATCATTTTTATGAGGAAGCACAAATTCTCAGTGGGGATAATATGATGATCATTTAATGGAAGGATTGCAATTCAGAACGTGTTGCGTCCTCATTGAGACTTACAATAAATGATGGCATCCACTCTTACTAGCAAATACACCATTTCTAAATGGTAAACATTTAAAAGGTCTTGTCACCAACGTTTGAGGCACCAAATCAGACATATGAACTGAATCACCAGTCAAATACTAATAAGGGTTTGGGGAGATTCCCTGATAAATCCAGAGATTATAACAATTGTGGGAATCAAGATAAACAGTATGAAGAATCTAGACCGCTCAATAAGTCATGGTTGACTTTTAATAGTGTGGATAACCTGGTCATATCGCCAATAACTGTGGACACCGCAAACCAAAGGATCAGGTCAACTTGGTCCAACCCAATGAGAAACAAGAAACTTCTGACAGGCAGGGAAAAGACCATGCGGTCTGGATGAGGGATAATCTAAAGCTGCAGGTAACCAAGTTCCCCCAAATAAATTATATAAATTGGACAAGCTGGATATATTCATGGATGAGCCTGAGTTAATCCCCTTCATCAAATTGTCTGCCAAGATGTAAACGCAATAACAAGATCAAAATTAAAGGGGATTGCCCCCAAAATTGTAAAGGAGGTAGCTCACCCATATGCCCAACAAATAGTTGAAAATATCCAAAACGCTGAAAATGTAACTGACTTATTGAATGCCAAGTTGGATGAATTCAATGTATCAATTTCAATTGGTACAATTTGAGAAACGTTCCCCAATATATCAGCTCAACTGATTCATACACTGAATTTGGCCAATGAATCTGTTAAAAATGCAGTAAACAATAGCTTATCTTATTTTTCTAAATGCATGTATACGGATATTTTGGTAAACCAAGTCCCTGTCAGGGCAATAATCAAAAGTGGAGCGCCAATCAATATAGTATCAACCAAATTATTTAAGAGATTAGAGGCCAAACTGGATTTAGAGCACAGGAATCAGTACAGTATGGCTGGCCCTGACTCTACCACTTCCTGTGGGGCCTATAGCGCTCTGCTGCTACGGTTTGGATCCTTGGTCATATCAGCGCCAGTGATTGTCCTGGCCAAACAGAATTATGACATCCTCATTGGCACTGACTTCATGTAGAAATTGAGGTCAAATGTAACTTGATAAAGACACTTTGACGATTCTGGGCAGATGTTGCCGCTGAATAATCAATATGAGGGGAAGGCGCTCCTCAGTAAGATGAATATTTCATCAATTTAGTCTATAAGGATGGGATATTACCTTTCAGTTACAAATTAATCAGGAAGAAAATACAGAAGTTAACCAACTATGTAGACGAAAATTGATAAATCCCAATCCATTCTAAGGAAGATATTATAATTTGGCCAGAAATGCAACAAATCATGGAGAATAACTGACTTTGGAGATCCTGGAACGTATATTTGGAAATTGAAGCTCCTTGCAACAATTAAGGATCAAACCTTGGGTAGCTCCAGGGATTTAAACCCCCATCCATGAGGAGATTCAGGTTCTTTTGGTCAATCTGGGAAAAACTCTGATAAAAGTCAAATAACATCAGTTAGTTACATTTACCAAGTTGAAACCGGTATCAGATATTTGTTCCTTCCACAAATTTAAAGAATTAGATGAATTAGGTTTACCAAGAATACTGGCAGGAATTTCCACATGTCGGGATTTTGCCCACATTTTCAGCCATCTAGATTACCATGGGTCGCTAGGGGATAATTTTCTTATAGCTAGTGAATTGGATATTGGTTGACCCTGATGTCAGGTTAACAATGTTTGGGGATTTTAGGAATTTCGCCTGGTTCAGATCCGTCAGTTATCAATCTGGGTGAATGCTTAAGATCTCGTTGGGCAGAGTTGATGACAAAAATGGGGGCATCTGATAATTGATTTATGATTAACTATCAGGTGTGCCAATTGGGATCGGTCAGGTTTCATCACCAACTGATTGGGAATGAATAGTGAGTTGCAATGCAAGTGATGCCGCCTGCAACTAAAAATTGATCAGTTAGTTTGTGACCTGTCTTAATGGGTAACAAGTCCCATTAGCTAAGCAGGTCACTTGCCAAATATGGTTGGTTCTCTGGGATCAAGTAGAAAACATTAAGGACACGTTTCTGACTCTTTCCGTTTTTAGGTCTCAAGGATGTCTAATGACAGTATCCTACCCAGGATGGGGAATACCATCATCGATGAGACAACAAAGGGTAATTTAATGGCTATGGCTGCCATTTCATCATTGAGGCGCCAACCAAGGGTTGGTTGCCAAATTCCCTCTATAAATTCCCCTGAGAATTTACTTAATAAAAACTTTATTTTGAACAGTAATTAGAAGAATTCATTATTAGTTCTATTCATATTCAAGAAAATTATTGCTATTTGCTTTAATTGGAGACTCTTTAATAGGATAAAGAGTTAGTATCAAGGATCCTGAGAAGAGAAGCTGAGCTGAGATGGGAATTGCTGCCAACGTCATGTCATCAGAGGAAAGGCCATAAACTAGGACCTGAGCGTGAATCAAGTTAGGCGGATAAGGGTCATAATCCCTACTGAGTACATCTAGAGTATTTCAAGGAGGAATACCAGTCAAGCGTTAGATCAAATACTAGTGATCTATTAAATTACAGATAATAGTTTTCATACTATTATCACTCATATATATCATCAGACAACGTGAGGATTGCACAAACTGAACCTGTGCAGTTATCAATTTTAGGGTTATTTTTTTGAACGAGCAATGAAGCCCCTAGAATTTTATAACACACTATAAATCAAAAGGGATTGGCTATCTGGGTTAATGGAGGGTCATAAAGAAGAAGTTCTGGCCTTGTTTAAAAATACTGAATTATTTTTGCACAAGATGACCATGATCTTGGGTGCACAAAGGGCCGTTTTGCACCAAATCAATACTGGGGATGCTGGACCAATTTGATTGAGGCCTATTCAAAGGTCTAGATCAGCAGAGGCAATCGTTGCTAAAGAAATAAAAAAACTCATAGAGCATGGAATGCTCATACTGTCATCCAGGCCATGGGCGAGTCCTATATCAATTGTTAAAAAGAAAAATGGATCAAATTGAGTTGTAATTGATTACCATTAGTTGAATAAAATTACAAAAAGGGACTCATATCTCCTGCCTAGAAATGACAATGCACTGGACCAGTTAAGAAGAGCCAAGTTTCCATCTGCCATGGATTTAATCTCCAGTTATTGGTAGATAGATATACCCCCAGATGATCAAGAAAAATGTGTTATTATCATGGCACAGGGGTTGTACCAGCGAGGAGGATGCCTCAAGGATTGTGTAATGCCCCCACAACATCTCAGCAGTCAATGGACGTGATTTTATTGGATCTGAAGCTGTCCTGTATCCTTGTTTATCTGGACAATATTAATGCATTTAAGCCAAATGTTCACCAAACACCTATACCACCTTTAGGAAGTTTTAAGTGACTGACCTCCGCAAAACTAAAAATTAAGCCAAGAAAGTGCCATTCCTCAAGAAGGAATTAAAATACTTGGGATTTGTAATTAAAGCAGAGGGACTTAAGCCCCTAGAACAGAAGTTAAAAGCAATCAAACAGATGTCAGTCCCTAAGAGCATTCAGAATATTTAAGTTTTTCTTGGAATAGTCAGCTACTATTGCCAAAATAAAGAATTTTGCAAAAATATCCAATATGCTTTTCCATCTATTGAAGAATTCAAAAAAGGGATTCATCTTTAATGATGAGGCTCATATTGCATTCTATGAATTGAGGAAATAATTGATATTGAGTCTGATTTAAAGTATTCAAGTTTTTTGAAACCGTTTTTTATCCAATTGGATGCGTTTCTGGTAGCAATAGGAGCAGTCCTTAGTCAAGTAGACAAAAATTGGGATGAACACCCCGTGGCATATGTCAGCCAAACTCTGTCAAAGGCTGAAAGGAACTATATGGTCACAGAGCGAGAGTGTCTTGCAGTTATAATTGCCTGCAAGCAATTTTGAGTCTATATACACAGAACGCATTTCAAGGCTGTGACCAAACACGCCTCTCTTGGTGGCTTTATAATCTCAAAGAACCAGAAGGGAGATTGACGCGATGGGCTTTGAAGTTGCAGGCCTACAACTTTGAGATAGAACATCAGGCTGTAGATAAAAACCAAAATGCTGATGATTTATCAAGGTTATCAGTCATTCTTGCTGTGCAAGATTGTGCTGATGACCTATTTAAGTGAATGATCCATGAAGAATTACAAAAAGAACCAGCTGAAATTGAAAAAGCGCCGAAAAAGGCGATGGAGAAGACCAAATTTGTTAATGGTCAATTATTTAAAATAATGGACAATAAAAAGCTATTGTTTCTAAAACCTTTGGAATGAACAGAAATAAACTGGGCTGCCCACAAAGTTGTTGAACATGGTGTGTTAAAGAAGATGCTTAACATCTGGCAATACTATTATTGGGAGTCCCTAAGTTATGATGTTGCAATTATGCTACCTATTGCGTGGAGTGTCAGCTCCACAAGCCACACAAAAACATACTAAATTATTGATTGGTGAAGCCAGGTTTTGTGTGGCACATGGTCTCAATTGATGGTATTTGACCATTAAGTGTGAGTATGGGTGGGGTATGTTACATATTAGTAGTAATTAACCACCTTACAAGGTGGGTCAGAACTTGAGCCCTGAGCTGAGAAGATGCCCTTTGTATCGCCAAATTTATCTTGGAGCAGGAGGCTTATCAACATGGGTGTCCTCAAGTGTTGCTGAGCAACAATGGGACAAATTTTACCTCATTTGTAATTCCACACCTTAGTGATCTAATGGGAATTAAAGGTGTGCTGTCTGCACCCTATCAACCTGAAATTAATGGAGTTGTTGAATGAGTATATGGAACACTTGCCACTATGCTAAGGAAGATGATCTTGAGTAAAGCATCATCTTTGGCATCTTATCCAAGTTAATTAGCTTTTGTATTAAACATCAGTCTTCATTTGTTGATGGGAAAAATGCTGTTCAAATTATTTTATGGTCATAGGGCAGCATTGCTGCTGATTCTCTATTTGGCAGTGGAGCTGACTCTGGGGATGAGTGTGGATTAATACTTATATTGGCTCATGAACATAATAGTGGATAACCAATCTCAAGCTTGTGATACAATGATCGAAAGAAGGATTCAGGCCAAAAAAGCCAATGATAAGAGTTAATCCTCCCTTAGGGAATTTACTGTTGGAGAACAAGTAACTTATTTTGATACACATGGGTTGGTCACTCAAATAAGCTTAATTGTTATGGTTGGGACCATTTGAGGTTATTGCAAAAATGGCAAATGAGCTACATGATCAAAAATTTGTCTGATGGTCATGTGATTAATAAGGTATACAGAAAATTTCTTTATAAATAGAATTAAAAAGCAAATATATATTATAAAAAAGAAAAAAATAATGAATAACAATATATATATATGATCTATTTTTATTTATTTGAGGCAAGTGTACCAGGGGATGGACTTTACTGAAAATAGAGAAAGAAAGTATTGACATGAATTGGGACCATCTAGTACTAAGAAAAAGTATTGACATGAAACCTGAGCAGGGTCAACTCCACTGTAGAAAGTTTTTACACCTCCAAATTGGGACTCAGATTTTTCTGGTTACATTATGGATAAGGTTTTCATGTTATTAGACCTACTAACCGCCAATAGCTTCCTTTTTCTGGCACCCCAATTGATGTGTGAAGGGCAGGAATTTAACCTGCAACCCTCATATTGATAGCCATATGCCATACTAACTCGCCTTCCATCCCTATGTATAAGATTTAAAGAATATATAAAAATATGTATAGCTTAAAAAATATAAGGAAAAAGAGAGAAATTTTCTTATATTTTAAAAAAAACTTTTTATTTTTTTTATTTTTTAGGTCTCAGGTTGCAAATTGTGAGCTCTTCTTTGATGCCTTTGTAGGAGGTTGAACAACGATATTATGAAAGAGGTCACCAAAGTCAATATGAGATCAGATACTAGCAAGAATTAAAGAAAGGCAAAACCAAATTTTTTGGACCCAAGGAGAATTCTGAGAATATGCTACAATTGGAAGAGCGATTGAGATGTCCAAATTAGCAAGATGAGAAACCCCTATTGCAGGGGAAACAGCAATGCAAGAAAATGCAATCCATAAATAAGTCTTTGTAATCTCTATATGGCACAGGCGTCAGAAGCTGTGTCCAGAATGCTTGATGAGATTCATTAAGGACAATTGCCATATGAGAGAACAACAAACAGTGGAGATGCATGGGTGACTGTTGAACCATGCCCCTGATTATCGCCATTAATGGGAAATATTGCCAGATAGCCCCATCCACGAAGTAATTATGCAGGAAATGAATGGCGTCTTGGAGGTGGCGGCTGTGGGCCTCCTGAAAGTGAAAAGAAAAGGAACAGTGAAAATTTGGTGATGCAGGGAGTGAGGCAGCCCATATGTGAAGTACTTGCTCTGCAAACCAGAGTGCATAAGCTGTAGTATCTTGGTTGAGCAAATTATCAAGGTCACAAGAAGCTAAAGAAATGCTAAGGGCTTTAATAAATTTCCCCCAAAGGTCCTGATATGGAGGCTCAACATACTCATCATTACCAATTGCTGATTCAGTCAATAAGATTGTTGGTTGATAAATTTGTCTTATACAGAAAAGGAACTCTGGGAGAAATATGACTTGATTATGAATGACTGATCTAAGTTGGGGGAAATTGCTTCATTGGGCTTGAGGGCAATTACTGGATTTAGAACGGATAAAGCTGAATCCAATAAAAATTCAAAATCAAGCTTGATGGAAGGGGAATGTGAGATTAAAGGCCAGGATTATATTGAGGAAGCGGCCAACCCTATTTCTTCTTCAAAGATAGAACTGTTGTTAGGAGAGCAGGGGAAGAGTTAACTGAATCAGGTTGACTTGGTATGCTAGATCTGGCAGGAAGGGAAAGGATAACTCTTCAGGTGTTTCTTGACATCGCTTGAAAAGGGAGGTGTCCATTTTAGACAGATTAGCAAGGACTCACTCATGGCATAAAGTATTGGAAGAGGACATTTTTAGCTGATAATTTGGTCAAGAGGGGATGTGTGAAAATTATACATGACCATATTATTCATTTTGGGATTAATTAAGCTTCAATTTATTTTAATTATTGGTTTGTATATTTTAATGTATCTTATTGATTAAGCTTTAGATGACAATTTGTTTAAGTCATCTATTTGTAATAATAGCTTACCAAATGGTTAGTTGTAATTCTCAGAGGATCATGTTTGATGATAAATATGGTTACAATTTTGTCAGGGATTCTTGCCAACAACGTGGATTTGAGCAAGTCAGCTCAAAATGGGCAATCAATCATGGGAAATCGTCATATTTGGTAGCTGACATGCAAACTGATATGAATGGCGATTTAAATATTCTATTCCCTGTGAAAATCAGCTGGGATTATTCCCAAAAGCGAACCAATATCCCTTTTTTGTTGGCTAGGTGTGCCAAGATCATTGTGGTTACCACAACTTACTTCTAACACATGTATCTCTTTTTTCGCCTATAAAAATTCCATAATTTTAATAATAAAAAAACATCTTAGACTTATATCTTATATTTATTATATCTTGTAGTTTATCTGCTTCTTATTGAAGAGAGTCCTTGTCTAAGTGTCAACGCCAGAGTGAGGCCAAAGTCACTTGAATACTTATATAATGCCAGAAGTGAGGCTAAAGTCACTTAAATCTTCATATTGCCAGAGTGAGGCCAAAGTCACTTATCCTAATCTTATCCACTAGAGTGGGGCCGAATCTAGTAATTTATAGAAACTTGATTAAGCTAATTGTCTTCATACAATATGCAGGTCCATATCTAATTTTAAAATTTCAGCAGTTAAGTGAACCTTTGCACCAGTGAAAACCCCACGGTTTTTACAGGGGTGAACCCACACACCTCAATCATGTGGACCATAAGCATTTCCTTGGACACCCAGTCTTCACTTCCACAGCATAAACCCACTTGAGGCTTTCCACCATGCTCGCCATAAAATCTTTTGAGGGGCCAGAGTTCCCCACTTTCAAAATTTGGTTCCTATCCAAATCTATTAGTGGCCACTGCAGCAAAGGAGACCAGAACCTTCTTTGCAGCAGGAGCCACCCCCACTGTTGATTTGCTAATGTAGTTGGTCTCTCCAGTTTGTTTTTGTGACAAAGTTTGCTCTTTGGGCCCTTTTTGTGTGGGAACCATCGCAGCTCTTTTGAGTAAGTCTGCCAATTTGGTATGTGAGTGCTCTCACCTTTTTCTGCGCCAGTGTAAGCCCACATAAGCTACTGGCTGCTATCCAGGTTTCAGGTCAGCCTAGAAAACTGCGGTGATTATTGTAGACAGGTGGGCTGAAGCCCAGCCAATCAAGATTACCTCACCCTTGTCGCTGAGACCTGCTTTTGCAGCACCCCACCTCATAGGAAAGTAGTGTGACAGACTGTTATAATTTAGGAGTTTTCGCTGATTGTTAAAGACTGATAACCCCTAATTGTTTAACTGCACAGGTTCATATTTTCACAATTTGCATTGTTTGATAATAGATGTAGTTGATTGATATTAGTTTGAAGACTATTATCCATAATTTGAATAGAAAACACATTCTAGTCCAACGCTTGACCTGTATTTCTCCACAAAATACTCTTGATGTCTTCAGTAAAACTTAAATCCTTATCCGCCTAACTTGATCCACGCTCAGATCCCTAAGTTTATGGCCTTTCCTCTGGTCTCGTGGAGTCTACAGCAATTCCCATTTAAGCTCATCCTCTCTTCTTAAGGATCCTCTATCCTTACTCTTTATACTACTAAAAAGTCACCAATTAAAGCACACAGCAATAATTTCCTGAAGATGAATAGAACTAAAACCAATAATGAATTCTGCTAAATTAGACTCTTTATTGATGTGAATTATCAGGGGATTTTATATAGGGAATTTGGCACCCAACCCTTGGTTGGCGCCTCAGCCATGAACAGCAGCCGTTGCTGTTACACTTCCCTTTGACGTCTCACCAATGATAATCTTCCCTTTCTGGCTAAAGTTCCTTTTTCAGACATCCTTGAGACCTAAAACGGGCAGAGTCAGAAAATTTGTACCCAACATTTTCCACTTGATCCCAACAAACCAACTATAATTGGCAAGCGACCTGCTTAGGTAATGAGATTTGTTACCCATTATGGCAGGTCATGAAGCAACTGATTAAATCACTAGTTGCAGGCGGCATCACTCACCTAACAACATGCTCCTTAAATTCCCAATTATTCAGTGATGAAACCTGACAATCCCAATTGGTACACCTGATAGTTAATCATTGATCAACTATCAGATGCCCCCATTTCATCAGCAACTCTGCCTGACAAGGTCTTTAGCATTCACCCAGATTGATAACTGATGGATCTGAACCAGGCGGATTTCCTAAAATCCCCCAAACATTATTAGCCCTAATTTGGGGTCAACTGATATTAAATTCACTCGTCATAGGGAATTATCCTATAGTGATCTATGGTAATCTAGAAGAATGGAAAGGTGGGCAAAAATCCCAACACAGATGATACGCCTGACTCTTGCCTCCCCCTTCCTGGCCATATTCCTCCCCCCAAAGGAGAATAAGAGCACCTGCAAGAACAGGTTGGATCACAGTCATTAGCTTTCATCCCACAACTCTTCCAGGCCACTACAGGACCCTTCCAAGGTGCCTCTCTGGGTTCTGGTATTGGCTACTCATCCATGTTTACACAGGCTTTCTTGGTCATGCCACGTGAAGACCCCAGCTTACCCTACCTAGCTCCCCTTTTGAGTGCTTCTGCATCCTGACTGGCAGGACAGTCTAAACTATCTGCAGTCTCCCTGGCATGCTGTTTTAAGATAAACCCTAGCCATAAAGGATCTAGCCACAGAGGTGGAGCTGGGAGTATCAAGAGCTTCTTATGCGGAGGAAGATGTCTTAGAAATTCTGCCCACAAGCTACTGGCTTAGTTGATGGTTCAAGGAGAGGAATTATAGGTGAAGAAAAAGTTAGCATTAATAGTAACCCTATCTGAAGCATTAGACTTAGCAGAAGAAGGACAATTTTTGTTACACTTCAGTAGTAGCTTTTACAGATAACCTCTTAACATATAATTTATTGTATATTATATCTAAGACATTAATATATTGATCAGGTAGATTATAGGGTGGTTATCCCTAGTAGCTGTATTGATGAGAATAATGCAGCCTCCAGTCTTTAATTTTCATAGTTTATACTAAAATGCACCATCTGTTAGTTTATTTCTTCATACAATATAAAAATGCAATTTTAATCTCCATCTAAGTAGCTTAATAACCAGCTATTGTATAATCAATATCTTTAACACTAACAACATTTTATAAAGATACTATAGGCTTTCAAAAAATAAAAGTGTAATATTTTTAAATTTCTAGGTATAAGAATTATCACTGAAAGTCAAATTGTAGTTTTTAGATTTGAGAAATATAACTTAAAAATTAAAATTATTTAACTAATTAAAATTAAAAATGATATCATAGATAATTTAAGGGAAGTCAATTAGTGCTAACGTAAAGCTTATCAAAAAAGCACTGTGTTAACTTTTTTTAATATACCCATATATCCTCATTATTTAAACATTTTTACCTCATCCATGTAATTAGTAAACTTTAATAAATCTTAATATCATAATTTTTAAAAGGGTTCTAAGCGTTAGGTAGTTAATAAAAAGATAACATAAAAAGGAAGCACTATTTATCTTTAGAAATAAGTCTAATGTGATACCATTTATGTAAATATTTTAATGGGAATACTAGATATTTCCATAGATTTATCTATACCTCATTTATATCTCTTTTAAACAAATATTTTTATGTATGTATGTTTTATTCAAGGCAAGGGAACTCAAAATAATCAAAATGGTCAACCTTCTGACAAATATACCACGCTGAGATTTTTTTATAGCCAGTACAGGTTTTGAACATATGTTGAACAAAGCCTGCACTAGAGTGGAAGCAGGAATTACCCTGACAGGCTAACCTCCCTGTTTTATTCAAGGTAAGAGGACCCTTCTTACAGGCATATATAAAATAATATATTAAAGATAAAAAAAGGCTCACTAAAGCAAAAAAAACCTATCCTTTAACTAAGCCAAAGTAGTTACAACCCTACTTTGGCATAGCCAAGGGTGGCTTCTGACTGAGGACCCACTCATCTCTAGATACCCCTATATTAAATCGCTCTAAAGCAGAGAGGAAGGGAGTGGGATGATTCTGGGGATGAGGTTCAAGGTGAGCAAAATAATTGTTATCAGGAATAAGATCAGTGTGTGTTAACGCTTCAATGTAATTAGCAATCTACTCTTCAGCATCAATCCAAAGAGTGGGCAACTTTGCCAATGTCTGTCTATACTTAGCAGTTGATATTTGTTTTGGGTTGTATTTTGAGGCTTCTGCTACCTCCATTATAGCTTTAGATGCATTGGTACCATGAGCCATGAGACCTGATTTAAATTAATTTCCAAAATCTGCAGGGAAGTTAGGTGGGGGATACCTTCACTGAGCTCATCCGCAATGTTATTAACTGCTACACATGCAGGCATTTTGCTGGTGCTCAGCTGCTTCAACTGCCAGAGTATGGGAATTTTTATAAATAGGCTTATCTTTTTTCTGCTTAAAATTACGCAGAGTTGGAGCATCAAAATCTTTGACAAAAAAGTCAGAAAGATAATTTTCTGACTTTACAGGTTGCTTTGCCTCATTCACTTTCTCCAAAACCCACCACAGGTTAAGAATTGGAAGTGGGGGCCCTCCTGTGGCAATAAACCAGTCAATGGCGCTGGTTTACGTCCAACTTGTTGCCAAGGGGCATTGCGATTGGTACTATTGTAATCCATAGAGGATTTGGAATTGTTGCTATTTTTTAAATTATTTGAAATTAAATGAACTTGACTGAATATTTCCAGTTGAGTTTGAATTTTGAATTTGAGATTTGATCTCAAGTTTCTTTTTTTGACTTACCTTATCTAATTTTTTTAGGCTTCAGAGGTAAGAATGAGCCCCAATGTGAAACCTGTGATGAAAACAGTAGAAGAATTTTAGACTGGCCTTCCAGTCAGGATGCGTAAGCACCCAAAAAACAAGCCAGAATGCCAGAGGCATTGGGAAACAATATACTATTGGTGTAAGGCAATAGTGAACATCAACCCAAGAATGAAAAAAATGGAGACTGCCCCAGACACTGGAGGTCTTGCTGCAGGGGGTGGTACCACAGGTATGGACTCTACAAGGTCACCAATATGTGGGTTTAATTCAACTGGGGAGACAAGGGGGCGGATCCTTTCCTGGAGATGGGGGATAAGGCCACAAGATCCCAGTATATTGTTGGCGAAAGTTTGTAATGACAGGGTTGAATTGCCAAAAGTATCTAGCTCACTGAATCCAGTTGATGATGGTAGGAGCCATAGCGACCATCAGTACTGGTAGAGCCCATCTGGTATAAGGACTGATGGGCCACCAGAGAAAAGCCATTGGGAATGCAGCCAGAAGGATATCAATAAAATCAAAATTGATGGTTTTTTGAGGCAAATTTTATTGTAAAGGAAAGTGAAGAAAATTTACCAACAATTTTCTCAGTGCAATGCAACTGATTAAATAATGGTCTATTGATGCAGGGACAAGCCAGGATTGAGACCCTCAATTTTGACCTAACCAGTAAATTATTTGGGAATGGGGGCAGATAAGTTCACTGGGAACTGACATTGAAGAATTTGGCAGCAGGCTGAGTCACTGTCAGTTCAACATCAAACACCCAAACTGAGACTTAACTGCATTTCTGATGGTTGGCGCAACAGCATCTGGACTGAAAAGCAGCGGTAATCCCCCAGGGCCACCCCACATAGGGGTGGTCCCAATTGGTTGGGAACAGGTTCAGGATGCCCAACCCACCCATGCCCGGTTGCTGGGCTGTTTGTTCAGTCAAAAGCGTTGCATCAGCCACAATGCTCAATTTGCTAGAAGGGAGCTTTAAAATTTTTGTCAATGGTGTCTGATGCTACTACCTGCACGTTGGGGATCATCCCCAACAATTTTGGGAGGGGGTTAATTTTAACAATCATGGTGTTGTCCAAATCAAAACCATCAGTGATTCCAGCCAATATATCAGTCTTCATCCCTTTTCAACTAGGTGGAAAATCAATCATTGGTCTTATTTACATTCAATTTCAGACTGATTGACTTCATTTTGGTGATCTTGGTGATCTTGGTGCAAATTTTCCTGATTAGATGTACTAGTTCTGCTGAGGTGAGTGTGGGCACCAGGGGAGGGATCTGAAGAGGGAGGGCTGTTACCCAGAACTCATCTACCACATGGGCGAGGTCACCCTGGGTAACAAGGGGTACAGCCACCCTCTTTGGTACCTTCTTATTTGGAAATGGAAAAAGGGTATGATCAACACACAGAGGACATTCCCCAGAACTTACAAAACTGTACCCTCAGCCCCCATCTTGGGTTTGGGGGAAAGGTTCACTTCTAAAGCAGCGCAGGCAGATGAGCAAGGGCATTTCACCTTTGAGTAGTCCAATTCCAAACAAATTGGGTACACTGTCCAGCCATTTTTGACTCAAGCCCAAAAGGGTGAGTCAGGTGCTGCGAGAATCACAGCGTGGGGAGGAATCAATTGAGCTATCTCCACATGATGTGGAGCAATGGTATCAATTGCTTGAGGTCCTGCACAGTGCTTAGCGCACTGCGGGACAATAAAATCAATTTTTGGATCCCCCATATTGGTGAAGACCAGCAAGCAGCTTATCATACAGTTGTTGGGGGGAAGATGAGAGGGAAGGCCCACAAACTTCATGACCATAGTTGTGTCAGATGGCAAGTGGGTTTGCATAATTGGGATTTGGTGTTTTTATAACTCAAATTTATCTGGGCAGCGGCTGCTTCAGTTTCCTCTGAAGGAAAACCTAAATCAAAATAGCCCTTAAAAGGGCAAAAATTGACAAAACCAGATGATGCAAATGCGCCCATCGCCAGCTCCAAGAATTGGAAATTGGCATATGGAAACAAGTGACTGTATTCCACCCAAAGGCAGAATTGAACAGCTGACTGAGGTAACTCCAAGTAGTTTACACAAATGGGTTGGGTGCAAGTGAGGTGTAACACCAAGTCCTTGGGAGGCATGAAGTGCCCAATCGTGTTAGGAGAGCTGGCTGATCCAGCCCTTGTGCACTTTGCTACCAAGTGAAAATGCTTGATGGAGCCACCCCACTGCCCCACGCAGGAGCAGCAGCTGGCAAGGATGCAGGCATCACATCCTATGGCTGCTGCATTTCCAAAACTATAATACAACTAAAATTTTAGTAAAACTTTTCAACTGATTTGTTTGATTTGATTTAAATTAAATTAAATTTAAAACTGATTGGTGCAGGAAAGAAAATTGTATGTATGTATGTATGTATGTATGTATGTATGTATGTATGTATGTATGTATGTATGTATGTATGTATGTATGTATGTATGTATGTATGTATGTATGTATGTATGTATGTATGTATGTATGTATGTATGTATGTATGTATGTATGTATGTATGTATGTATGTATGTATGTATGTATGTATGTATGTATGTATGTATGTATGTATGTATGTATGTATGTATGTATGTATGTATGTATGTATGTATGTATGTATGTATGTATGTATGTATGTATGTATGTATGTATGTATGTATGTATGTATGTATGTATGTAGATTAGATTTATTGTATACTAGCCAATTTACCCGTGCTTCGCTACGGTGTCTAAAAAATTTTAGATTTTCAATTTATTAATTTAGATTTTATGTTATAGATAAACAAAACCACTCAGCCAAATCTAATTGCTCAATCGAATCAACCAAAAAAATACCAACCACTCAGGTAAACCTAACTGAACTTATCAAATCAACCAATAACTAATCACCTCTCAAAGCTAAACTGTGTCCTATTGATTCGAACAAAAGCCATCAACCACTCGGCCAAACAAAATAAATTTATCGAATCAATCAAATAACACCAAACTGCTACCCCGAACCATCTTTTTATATTTAAAATCATTGAGTATGTGACATATCTTCCAAACTACTAAATCAACTTCTACTTAACTTACCAAAAGTATCTTATTGATAGGTGAACCAAATTAGGCAGGTTTTTAAAATATATAAACCTAACATCCAGATACCTGTGCTTTGCTACGGTATTTAGTTTATCAAATGATAAGCTCACATTGTAGCCTATAGGCTGTGCCAGCACTACTCTCGAGCCACTCGGACTAACAGCTTCACTGTTGCCCTTGTGGCTGGTGAGTTGATTATCCTCTTAATCTACTTAAACTCTAATACTGATTTTTGTTGAGTTTCAGGTGAGCAATTTGGTGAATTATTAGATAGTATTCGCCAATTCTCACCCACTCACCCAAATAGATTGAACCCATCAGGCTTGATAATTTCAGATACGATCTTATTTGCCAATTCTCACCCACTCACCCAAATAGATTAAACTTATCTGACTCGATTAGCTTCAGATGATAAAGTGAATTATTCAATATTTGTCAATCTTCACCCGCTCGCCCAAATAGATTGAACCCATCAGGCTCGATAATTTCAGATTCGATAAGATTTGCCAATTCTCACCCACTCACTCAAATAGATTGACCCTATCAGACTCAAGGTTTCAGATGTCAGTCAGTTAGTGAGTGAATGTGTTAAGTAGATGGTTAACTATCAAGTTAGTTCAATAACATGATATAAAATAATAGCTTAAGGAGAATTGCTGGTTGCTGTTTGTATGATTGTTAAATATAGTAGAATTAATTAGTTTGTCTGGTAACAAAATTTTACTTTAGGAAATATGATCAGAGAGAATACCCTATTGTTTTTTTAAAAAAATATCACAAGGAATGTAGAGCATAGTATAGATAGTAGCATTATAAATTCAAGTTTCACATTCAACCAAAGAAGTATGCATGTTAGATTTTACTAGCAGTTATGATCAATAGATTCTTTAGGCTATTTATATAGTCACTTTTTACCTATCTTTAAGGATAATTAAACACATTAGTGCTTTATTAAAAGTGCTACTAGTAAGTTAATATGCTTATAATCACAGTAATTATAAGATATAAAAAGAGTCTTTAGTATAGTGTTATATATCTAAATATATAGCTAATTGGTAAATAGTATAACATAGACAATTAAGTTTTATGATTTGATAAGTTCTTGATCAATCTTTGGCAGGTTTTTTGTAGTAGATTGCAAAACTAAAGTAGATATAATATCCTTATTATAAAACAATATTCTTTTATCATAATGTATATTAAAAGTCTATTTTTTTAGTTAAAACTTTATTTTTAACTTTTTTATAATTACATAATGCTGATATAGTTGCCAAAAATATTTATCATCTCTTAAATTCTTATAGCTTTTTGTGTTTTACTAATCATTGTTATATATATTTTATATTAAAAATTATATATACAATTGTTATTTTTCATGTTACCATATAAATACTACTTATCTATTTAATAAAAATAACTTCTTAACTAAAAAAATGTAATATTATCTTTATTACAGGGTTTTCTGTGCCAAATTATATTTTTAACCAACTTTGAAAAAGGAAAGGGTCTCCAATTCTGTAAGTTCTGGGGAACATCCTCTAGCCATTGATTGGGCCATTTTCCCATTCCCGAGTAAGAAGACACCAAAGAGGATGGTGGTACCCCTCATTAATCAGGGCAATCTTGCTCATGTAGTAGATGAGTGCTGGGTAACAGCCCTTCCACTTCAGATCCCACCCCCAGTACCCACACTTACCTCGGCAGAACTGTTATGGGAAATCAGCAAAATCTGTGACAAGATTATCAAATTGAAATCAATTAAATTTAATTTGAGTGGTAATCTGGCTGATACTTGGATCTCAAGTGGCCAGAAAGGTATGAAGACTTAGTTATCAGCTGGAATGTCTGATGGTTCCAATTTGATTAATGGGTCAATCAAGCAAATCACCTCCCTACCAAAGTCATCGGGGATCATCCTCAGTGAGCAGGATATAGCATTGGATGCTTTTGATGAGGGTTCAAAGTCCCCTATTGATAATTTGGGTGTTGCAGCTGATGTGATGCTACTGACCAAATGAACAGCCCAGCAACTGAGCATGGGCAGGTTGGGTGTCCCAAACCTGTTCCCAACCAAGTGGACCCATCCCTATGTGGGGTGGCATTGGGGGATTTCCATCACTCGTTGGGCCAAACACTGTCACACTAACTGTCAGAAACATACCTGAGCCTCAGTTCAGATGTTCAAAGTTGAACCAACAGGACTCAGCCCACTGCCAAATTTTTTGATGCCAGTTCTCAAGGAACAAATACGCCCATTCCCAAATAATTCACCAGTTAGATCAGAATTGAGAGTCCTGATCCCAGCTTGTCACTACCCCAGTCAACCACTATTTAATCAGTTGCATAGCACTAAAAAATTGTTGGTTGATTTTCTTTATTATCTTTTAATAAAATTTTGCTAAAAAACCAAAAAAAATTTTATTGTATTATCCCTTCTGGCTACATCACTGATGGTGTTTCCCTAGTGGCCTGTTGGTCTGTATACCAGATGGGCTCTACCAGTACTTTTGGTCAATATGACCCCCTCTATTATCAATTGAATTCAGCATGTCCAGTATTTTTAGCTCTACAACCCTGTTATCACAAACTTCTGGTAACAGTACATGGGAATCTTGTAGCCTTATGTCCACCAATTGCAAGAAAGAATCCATCTCCTTGCCTCCCCAGTTGAAATGACCCCATATGCCAAGGAACTCATCAAAACCATCTCTGTAATCCTACCCCCTTTAGCAAGACCCCTGGGTTGGGAGTGGGCTCATTGTGGTTTGTTGTCAGGATCATACTCATTGTTGTGTTGCACTAACAATTCATTGTTTCCCAATGCCTGGCTCCATATCAAGTCATTTGGTTGGCAATGCCTCTGGCATTCTGGCTTGCTTTTTGGATGCTTATGCATCCCAACTGGCAGGCCAGTCTAAACTTCTTCTGCCATTTCCATGACAAATTCAACCTGTATATATTTTTTTATAATTGTTTGTGCATAACTCAGAAACTACTGGTCCAATTTGGATTATCTTTTTTTTAAAAAGAGGATGCTCTAACTTGGATCAAATTTTACTCTTAGATTGGTCTAATATCTGACCATTAATTTAGTAAGTATATTAAAAATAGACTAAAAGCAATAGATTTCACTTGTAGGACTAGTTCATTGCCAGATAAACTTAATTCTGGCATTGGTGAAGTAATAGCTTTGATCAACTTTTGACATGATATATGTCCTATGACTGAGGATATATGCAAAATCTAGGTAAGTAGGATATAATAGTATGATGAGCACAAAATCATTATAGATGCCTATAATTTTTGCAAAATTTGACAATAAAATAAACTAGATTTGATAAATTGAATTATTGTAGATGGCAATCAGCAAATTTAGCATAGATTGAATAATAAAATCAGCTAAATTTAATAAAATGATTATTAGTATATCTGTTTATGAGATAATATATATAATATATACACTGATTTTTATTTTTTATATAGAAATAGTGAGGTTTAAAAATGATATAAAAATATAGTGATTCTAAGATAAAATTGAAAAAAAGAGCCACTTTTAAAAATATATTATCTTTTTAAAGAAAAAATGAACTGGGGTTAAAAAAGTCTTTGAGAAAAAAAGACCTGCTTTCAAAAAAAGCACTAAAAATGAAATAAATAAGAAACTATGAATAATCAATAAAACCCTTTTTAAAGTTAGTGCTATATTCCAACCTAACTTATAAAATTTTGCTCACAAATACAAATTAGAGCTTATATTGGATTAAGTCTAAGTGTAAACTATAAGAAAATTAGAATATACAGTGCTGAGTATATATATATATTATAAATGCCCATTATAAGTCAGGTTAAAATTTGGCACCAACTTCAAAAAGGGTCTTGTTAAGTATTCGTGATTTTGCAATTAATTTATATTTTTAGTGCCTTTTTTTAAAAGAAGGTTTTTCCAAAAAATATTTATTTTTGCATTCATTACAAGCCAATTCATAATTAATTCAAATTTTTTTGCTTCATTACAAGCCATTTTGCTTTTATTTTATTAACTTTAATAATATAGTTAAAAGTCAAAGCATATTTGTGACCAGAAAATAACAATGAACATATATATATAAAATAGCCTGTAATGGATGTAAAAATTAATGAAAAATATATGTTTTGGCTTGAAATGAATGAGAAAATCAATAAAATTTATATAAATTTGTCTTGTAATGCATGTGAATTGGCTTGTAAAATCCTGGGTAATAGTATATTAGATTATATCATTAAATTATCAAAGTCCTTATTTTTTCACTCTTCCTTTATTACTATTCATTTCATAGTACTATATAAAATATAGTTTATTAAGTTATTAATTAAGCTATACAAATATCAATAGGAAAATGCTAGTCAGTGGAACATATACCTACTATACTTGGGCATAAGTTCTATACTTGCCTTGTATATTAAATTTGGCTACCAGTTATAGCTCCTATTAGTAAAAAATAGGTCATTTGACTAAAGCTCAAGCAAGAGCAAAGCTAACCCAGAAAATCCTAGTACAGCTGAAGAAGGAAGGTTATACTAACTAGAGTTCTGCTCATTAGGTTTCAAGCCAATCACTTATTTTCTACCTTATAATGGTAGCACTTATTATCAATTAGCCTACCTTTTAAAGTATAAATAATAGTATATCTTAGATTCTATCATATTATGATTTTATTCAGAGTAGGTTAACTTTGAGACAAATGTACCACGTCAAGTTTTATTTTAGTTATATGATAGTTTTGAACCAGCACCCAGGTAGTAGCAGAAAACACCCCACAGGGCTAATCACCCTCATTAGATTCTAAGAAAAATATGCTTATGCTACATTTCAAAAGTACCTGAGATAGGTGTGATTAAAAGCAGCTCTAGATTTTGTCATAATTAATCCTTACAATATTAAATGTTAATTAGAGCCTTTACATAGAATTTAAGTTACCAAGCCACAAAGATATATATGACCTTAACGTTTCTAAATTATATAAGAGCATCACTATGCAAATATCGTTGTGCCTAAAACCAAAGCCCAAATGTTACAAAGCTTCTTTATAAGCCAGCTACTTTATTAAATCAGCTTAAAAACTTACCAAAATGCTGACAATCAAATCAAGCCCAAAACATCTTAGTTTTCGCAAGTTGGCTCCAGGTTAAAAATTTATTGGTACCTAACTAGACTGAAGATTATACCACGAAATATTCTCTATAAAAATCTTAAAATGTTTTAGTAGCTTAAAAGTTGTACACATTTTCTCTCGTGTAGCCGAGTTCCTTGAGTAAACCACCAACTTCGCCTTGAAAATACGTGAATCTCTTTTTTCCAGAAATCATCTCAACCATAGGCAAGGGCCCGCAAACAAAAATCATTAAATCTTCGACATCTTTAGATGGGAGATGCTTTTCAAGAAACTCTTTGGTTATGAAACCCTTGCTTCCTGTCCAGTTAGGAGGCGGGGTATCGAGGACATAATGTACCCTGAATCTATCAGGAAAAGTTCTAGCGTAGTTGTCAAACTCTTCTTTTAGCATGATATCAGATTCAGTCCGATTAGCAAATATGAGCGAAATTTTGGTCCGATCCTTTGGATTATTAAGTATTTTTCTCACAAGCTGAAGCATAGGAGTAATTCCTGACCCGCCGGCGATAAGCCCAACTTCATCCAAGGTATTGGCTTTGTAAATATATTTTAAAACGGGGCCTTTGGCATCCAAAGAGTCTCCTGGTTTCAGGCTAGCGAGATATTTCGTCATAGCACCATCTAAAATGTCAAAAACCCAAAAAATATTTACTTGGGTAGTGCTTTATAAGCAAATCAAAATAACCGAGCGCATCTTCATCAGAAACCGGGGTGTAATAACGAACAACTTCCTTTTCGCCCTTCTTTGGTGGAACACGAGTCACAACGCAAGAGGTTACAGGAAGAAGTAAACTCTGATTCTCAGGTACTTCAAACCGGTAAAGTTTGGTGTCGTGAGTCACCTCTTGTATTTCTTTAATTTTAAAAGGCGTAAATTCCTGAGCGTTTATAGCGAAACGTCCTGTTGGTTTACTATCGGGAGCATCAAAAGTTGAAGCTTCTTGGCTTAATAAATAGTACCCTTAAATGATAAAAAATTAGAAAACATTAAGAATTTAACCAACCTGCGCCTATCCCTAAAGGAGTCCCGAATAATAACAGCACCTTGAAACGGCCGTTTTTTACTTTGATCGTAGAAAAACTACGAAATTGTGAATGCTTAAATGAAGCATAGATATAAGCTTGGTTTAAAAAGATCAAGGATATTTAAAGAAGGCCTGATAAAACGAACTTAAAAACAAGCTGCCAACGGCTTTTTTATACAACTGATAAGTAAATCAAATATATAATACCAAATCAGCAAAATGTATTTTTGAATACTATTCGTATCAAAGATTTGTGTTAAAATTAAACTGAAAGAAACTTGATACTTAAGGCAATAAAAGATCTAAAACATTTCTAGCCTTACAGATAAGTTAAATTTGAGTTGGTGGGAAAGTCTAGAAGCAGTTTTAAAGATTGGGCTCATAAGTTCTGAAAATTATAAAAGCTGCGTTATAGGTTGCAAGTGAAGTGCTGACGTGAAGGACCTAGATTTCCAGCTCTATCATAATTTATGGCGTTATTGGCACCTCGAATAACGCAGCTATAAATCGTCATCCGTTGTCTGTGGGTACTGTCGGGGATTTAGACTCAAATTCTTGGATCAGGTTGGCTGGGATAAAATCATATAGGGGAGACATTAAAGTGAACCTAAAACTGAAGAAAATCTAATTGTAAATAAATTTCACTTATTTTATCATAATCATAATATAAAAAATTTGCTTACGGTTGTTTTCCTGTTGCATAGAATATTTGTGCTACGGTTAGTTGCAATTGGTTCAGTAGTTTGAGATTGGAAAATACCCATAAACAATTTGGAACTATTGAATCAACCTAAAGCCATACACCCGCTTGCAAAACCATTAAATTATCAAATCAACCGATTACTACTTACTAAAACAATTAACTTGATAATTCGCCAAATAACTATTAACTGCTTGAAAACCCATTTAAACTATCGAATCAACCAAATATCAAACTGCTCAGCTATACCAATATACCAATTACCACTAAAAACATATAAACTTTTCACTTCTTATATATAACTTTTTTTTTATTTTTTACAAAATTAAAATTATGGTAGAATATTGTATCGTCATCTGACCTTAGTAACTGTGCAAAATTTCATCAACATGCTATGTCAGGAAGTGTACTAAATAAAGGATACAATATTCCAAGATAAGTAAGATTGTGAGTTAAAGAAAATCAAATAAATAGGATTGGGTATTATGAGAGCTTAAAAATCCCAGGTTCATCATGACCTGAGGTTTAGGTGACGCCTTAGATTTTGGTATTATCAGCCATATAGGTCATTATCAGTTGGAATTCACAGTTGGGCATTTGGCCAAAATATTATAGAGGGGGATTGGGGATAAATTCCAATAAGCAAAAATCAGAACTGAAGTTAGGCAGAAAAAATGATACTTTATTGAAAATTAACATCATGCTTTTATATCTGATCAATAGAAAAGGTTCAAGGAAAAGGGTTTTGGGGTCTTAAAAAAGATAAGAATGAATAACCAGGACTGAGAGATAATACTAGGGAGAGAATTCCAACAATAGATTATCAATCTCAGCAGTTTTTAACTCTCCCCTTGTAAGTCCATAGGAGCATCCTCTCTTCTTAGATTGGTGGTGTTCCTGTTTCCCACAAAGAAGAGTCTGAGAAGGGCAGCTGTCCCTTTCATCTCACAGGGTAATCTCACCTATGTGGTAGATGAGAGATGGGTGACAGCTCTCCCCTTGAAGATTCTACCACCTGTCCCCACAATTGCCTCCACCAAATTAATATACAAATTGAGGAAATTTGCGCTAAAATCCTTGAAAGTCAGCACCCCCATGAGCCTAAAGGTTCTTATGAAGTTGATGGCAATGTGCCCTTAAAATCAAGGTCCAGAAGCCCTAAACTCTCAGTAATGAAGCCCTGATGGGCTTGCACATTTAATAAATAGAGAATCATAAGTCAAATTCTCAGCAAAACTTGCCAATGGCATCAGGACATTAGGAAATATTGTTATCAGTTCAAAACCTGCCTACAAAACATTAGGGACAAAGCCCACCAGGTATATACCTTCCAGGAAGAATGTGTCTAGTGTTGAATCCTCAGTTAAATCTTGACATTGGTATCAGGTCATTGGGGAATGTTGTTGCTGATTTAAAACTTACCTCAAAGACATCAGAGACAAATCTTAATTGGCATGTACCTTCATTGATGAGTCTTAAATGTTGAGTCATTGGCAAAAGTTGCTGCTAGCCCAAACCCCTCCCTCAAAATTTGAAATTATCATTTGATGCATCTTGCTTGGCTGAACAGATGCCAAAGCAACTGGGTACAGGTGGGTTGGGTATTCTGAACCCATTTCTGACCCCTTGGGGCACCCTTATATGGGGTAGCCTTGGGAGGTTCCCATCACCCATCAGGTGAGATGCTGTCATACTAACCATCAGAAATGTGGTAAAACCATAATTTGGGCATCTGAGGTCGAACTGACAGTGACTCATCCCACCACTGACAATTTTAAAGTCAATTCAAAATAAAAATAATTTTACCCCCTTTTGCTCAAAGTTTACCAAATAGGCCAAATCTTGAGATCCCTAATCCTGAGTCTTTCTAAGCTATTCCCCAAATCAATTGTCTATCTAAGCAGTTGTAACACACTGAGAAGATTGATGTTTGATTTTCTACTTTTAAAAATAAAAAAATCATGTTTCCAAAAGTCATTCTTTATTAAGACAAAATTCAAACCACCCAACTCAATCTCATTTTTCCCAGCTCTCAAACCCATGGGCCCTGGGGCTATGATAGCCTGGTTTGTTAGGTATTTATTCGCAAATATGGCCTAGTGGTGCCCACTGGTGAGTTTCCTTTCAACTCCATTCAATGTCATTCTAGAAGAAGTGCCTATGGTATTTGGGATTGCCATTTGGGTGTTTGGGCATCCAGACTGGCAGGTCAGTCTAAACTTTAGTTGCCACATTTCTGACACCCCTTTCATTTTTATGCTGAATTTCCAGGATTTGGAGTTGAGTAATTCATTTTGTAAATTATGACTAAGTCTCATGGTAAAATTTTAGAGGATCTAAGGCTGTTCATCATACTGAATTTTTATTTGATTGGCTTAAACCTGTAAAATTTCTTGGGTGGTTGTTTATTTAAGTCAGCAGGAATCTTGTTTTATAATTACTGAATAATAGGATTGGGATGATATTTAAATCCAAATAAAAGTTCATGAGGAAAGTATCAGGTGTTAGAGTAATATTAGTTTGATAAGCCCACAGGATAGTAGGAGATTTATTTGACTATTTATTAAGGTTGGTGGTTCTTCCCTTGTGTTCTAACAAATTTAGCTCTTTGGTGCAGGGGCCAACTTGGATTCATCAATGTTGAGATTGGCTTTCCTGATTGTTTGAACATGATTTTCAGGTATCTAGGGGGTTCATTGGCTTGTGGTAGTTGATAAGGCCAACAGATAATTGGTTTAGTATTGCCAACATCAATGTAAGGTTGCCCCAGGTTCAATAAAGGAATGTCATCTTTGTCTTGTTTATAGTGTCTTTAGAATTAGGAACTAGTTGGAGTAACCCTTCTTTTTCAAGATCTTGGAGAAGTTTGATATTTTGGGGTTGTTGAAAAACTTTGGTGCATAAGTGAGAGGTGGTTGAACAGGTGGTTGGTCCTGGGCCGCTGGATTGTGGTTGTAACGGATGGGCAGTGTTTTCATCCCTAATTGGCTTAGATGTAACACTGATCATTCTTTTAGTTTGCAAATATCCCAAATTCCTTAAGGGATTGACATGAGAGTAATAATGGGAAGTTATTATAATAAAAAATGTTGGTTTAAATATATATTATATATTGCCATCAATCTCAATAGGTAAGTCAAACACTTGGCTAAAGCAGGGCTGTTGAGAACTGCAAACCATTAGTAAACAAGGTCGATTTAGAGGATATCTTCATAGCCAGTATTGAGGAGTATTTTATTAGTGACAATGTTGGCAGAAGAGCCAGAATCTGATATGATAGAGAAGGTGTTATAAACTTTACAATATGCTATATTAGGAACTCCACTAGTGTGCCAGGCAATTGTATGAGACTGTTGACCCTTGATGTTTCACCTTCACAGGATAACTTTCACTACAAGTCTGTGTTACAACTTTTTATACTCAGCAGACCACAACTTCATCTTTGGGCTGATTAACCCCATGGGAGGCAGTTGGCACCCCTCTAACCCAAATTAATGGAGAGCTCCTGTAAGTTTTTTGAAGTTTGCTGCACAGGTTTTATATGTGCATTGAATATATTGTTAATTAAGATAGTATAATAGGTAAAGTTGATAATTATATGAAGATAATTATCCTAGCTGAGTTCTTCACAACCAATATGAGTAATCTTTACTGATAGACAGGCGCTGTAATGAGACTGTTTTTATTGATGGATTTCTATGAAATAAAGATTATAGGAGTAAGTTGAATTCAATCATTTTTGGTTCAACAAGCCGCGGAATTTTATACCTTTTTAATATATTATTTATGCGAACTTAAGACTCAATCCTGACAGAACACTATAACAAACCATTTAGGCTTCCAAAGTATATCTAAAATGAAACTATTTTGTTTATATTCTAGCAGTCCCTATTCCAACGTTCCCAAGTCAAAATTCCATCTTGTTTCTGGTCTTCCCTTTTTAAATTCCCACCATCTGAGGATTCCCTTACCAGCCTTTTTGATCTAAAAACGGTTTTATTAATTAAATATAAACAAATCATGTTAAAAGCAGCTGCTCTGGCCAACACCCTCATCTTCCAACATATCCATAGGGCGGTGGAATTCCTTTTTGAGGGTATTCCCATCCTGAATTTTCCCCATAACTTTGATGAGGATGCAAAATACAAAATTGAGGAGCTTGCTTTTGGAGTAAGCCATGATTTCATCTGTTGATAATTCATATCACTGGATGATAAGCCACTATTAAGACCATGTGGATCGTGGAGGAATTCCACTGAAGGATCAATGGGCAGAATCCGCTGAGGATGATTCAGAGCTATAAGTGATTGGTTGCTTTAGGATAAGGTGATAATAGGTCATAACAGGTATTATTGGGTTGCCTTCAAAATAGGGCAATAAGGTGATGTTGACATTTGATGAAAGGGTTTTAGATCATCTCAAATCAAGGCAATAATTAATTAAAGAATAATACGCTGAAACAAATGAAAAGATGGCAACATGAATAAACTAAGCGGAAGAGCTGGTACTGGCGAAGGCTGCTGGGATATCAGTGAAATGAGGGGACTGGAGGGGTTGTCTTGGATTAAGTGAAGAAAGAAGAAAGAGGAAGAGAGCAGACAAAGGAAGGATCCGCTGAAGATATATTTTTAATAAAGAAGTGATTGGGAAATTGCTCCCATGTTTATTATAAAAATTAAGTGGTTAAAAGTGTATCAAGGAACCAGCGATCATCATATCAACCATTATAGTTGTTCAATGGGGGAAACCCTGTATAAAAACCTTTTAGTGGGTACCTACTGAATCACCGAGATGCAACAGTGGTGCTCACTACAGGGCCCCATTGACCAATAACAAAAATATGAAAATTCAACCGCTGGCTATGTTGCATCCTTGTTGTTTCCAAATGAAATCTGCACAAAACAATGACCCTGAGCCCTACAGGGAGTTGAAACTTGCGTTAAATACTGTGCTCAAAAAACAGGATGAGTTGCTTTAAAGAGTTTCTCAGTGACAAGTTGCCACCATTCAATTGTGAAGGAAACATTCATGGGTTTCTTCACTGATTTGAGTTTGTAACTGAGGGAACCTCAGATCAACAAAGGGCAAAGCTGTTACTCTCCTCTTTGGACGTTGGAAGCGCTGATCAAGTCGTCTGTTACCTTTCAGCTAGTTCCATTTCATACCATGAAGTTAAGGAGACTGTGCTGCGACTGTTCAGCAGAAAATGCGAAAATGTCACAGCGGAAAGCCGAGTTCATGACCATTGGGTTTCAGCGAAATGAGACCCTCACTGCATTTGCTGACCAATTTACTATGGAAGCGCATGTGCTGATTGGAGCAGGCATTCTATCTGAAGTAGATGTGTGTATAGCTATGGCCTCAGCGGTGAAGCCATACCCTGAGCTTTACAATGTTATAGCTCCATTGTTAGTGCCAGACGTACCTCTTCTTAAACTTGTTCAGTTTTTACATCAATTATCTGAAAAGTTACTCCACCTAATACCAAGCAGATCCGCGCTGTTACAGTTGTTCGTCCTAAACATGTGAGAAGAGATAACTGGGAAGGAAAAATTCCGTCAGGATACTCTTTTCAGTACAATGGACGTTCCTCAATTGCTGATCAACATTGAAACAGCTACCAATCTGGGTCTAACTATGCTGACAGAGGGTGGTCATTATACTGTGGGGGGGTCTGGTCACGTCGAACCTTTTCAAAATCATCTACCATATATACCAACCTATCCTAAATAGGGCCATAGGTCTTATGGAGTAAGTTGTTTTAATTGTGGACGTAATGGGCATATGGGATGATGGTGTCCTAACTGATGGATCCCTCCCTTGCAACGAGAGCAGGGCTATCAGGGAAAAGCCTGAGCGGGGTAGAGAAGGGACTCTCTACTGCCACTACCTCAAACTTACATGTCCCACCTGAGTCCACTGTGTTAAATATAGCTGAAGCTTCTCAGTATGATGATACTTTCCTCTAACACCCACTGGTTGGGAAAGTAAATGTGCTGACCCATGCACACGTTGAAGAAATGGCGGACAAAACTCTCTGGATCAATCAAAGCTTTATGCTCGTCAAATGTTCGACCAAAATCTGTTAGACCAGCTAGAACTGGTTGCAGATGCCCTGTCATTAAGGGGAATAAACGTCGCCCTCCCAGTGGACACTATCATAAACAGATACCCTAAAATTGGTGCGGGTATTATGAGTTTCCTGGAAAACCTGAATCTTTAAATGTACACAAGGTGAATAGCTGGGATGTATCTTACTCAGAATGCACTTATTGCGACATTATGGTAGCCAAAACCCAAGTATGAGCTATCATCGATACAGGCGCACCTGTTAACATTGTCTCCACTAAATTGGTGGCGAAGTTGTTCTTAAAACCTAACATAGACCACCGAGTGGTGGATGGGACCGCTGGAGCTGAAACCACCACTTCTGAGGGAGCATATAGCGCTCTCCCCTTGAAGTTTGGATCTATTGTTGTGGTGGTTCCAGCGGTGGTATTGCCAAACAGTAACTATGAATTATTGATCAGAACTGCATTTATGCGACACTATGGGGCTATAGTGGACATGATGAAAGAGACCCTAGCCATTGCGGGGCAGCAAATCCCTATATATTTCTCCTCTCATAGAGCGCTAAGAAGTTCAACGCATATGGGACAAATCAACCTTGCCTACAGCGATGGGGTGATTCCAGTGCGCTATCATTATTTAAAAAGAAAACGCGGGCTCTTCCTCATCAGATATATGAATACCAAGAGTTACCGCTTAGAGCAGCTGGAGCTATATCCATTCCCTCTGGACATAAAGTAATAATCGACACTGAGTTAGAGGTGGAAGTGCCAGCTGAACTCTATGGGGAGATCATTGGGCCTTATCACCAATTGCGGCTTGAGCCCCATGTGGCTCCTGGCATCATACTACCAGGCCATGGGGAAATTAAAGTATTAGTAGCAAATCTTCAGAACAGTCCCATTTGAATCCGCCAGCTTAGATTATAGCATAATTACATCTAAATTTGGTGAAAGAGATTAAACAGGTTCATGAGTTCAGTTCTCTGGATGAATTTGGTTTGCCCATCAAACCACCTCTCAGCACAATGGTGGTTGTACCATGGGAAAAATTATTGGGGTTATCAGAAGATCAGAAGGAGTGGGCTAAAGCGCTGTTTCAAAAGTATAAAAAATCTTTGCAGTCAACAATAATGATCTGGGGTGCGCTTGGGGGGTTGTTCATTGACTTGATACTGGGGACCATCCTCCCATCAGGTCTCAACCAATCTGTCAATCACGGGCAGCTGAAGAAGTTGTCACCAAGGAAATTAAAAACTATTGGATCAGGGAATGCTTGAACCGTCCAAGAGCCCATGGGCTTCGCCTGTCCTAATTGTAAAAAAGAAGGATGGCACTAACTGTGTAGTAATTGACTACCAGAAACTCAATAGCATCACCAAAAAAGATTCATACCCTCTGCCACGGATTGATGGTGCACTAGATTGGCTTGGTGGAGCCTGCTACTTCTTGGTGATGGATTTGATATCTGGGTATTGGCAAATTGAGTTGCCTAGGGAGGAGCAAGAAAAATGCGCGGTAATCACTTCAAAAGGGCTTTTCCAACCAACATGCATGCCGCAGGGACTATGTAATGCACCAGCTACATTTCAACAAGCAATGAATACTATACTGAGTGATCTGAAGCTGTTGTTCATTTTTGTATATCTTGATGATATTAATGTCTTCTCTCGCAAATTTACTGAGCATCTCACTCACTTGGAAGAGGTATTTCGCTGACTGGCTGAGGCCAATATCAAAATCAAGCCCCATAAATGCCACTTCCTTAAGGATCAGCTTGAGTATCTTGGGTTTGTGGTGGATGAGACTGGGCTAAGACCTCAACCAGCTAAGGTAGAAGACATTCAGAGGATGACTAAACCCGCTAATAAGCGGGACATTCAGGTGTTTCTGGGAATGGTGGGTTACTACTGCCAATTCAAACCCAATTTCAGTTGCATCATAGGTCTGCTTTTTGAGCTATCAAAGAAAGATGCAATGTTTGAATGGACAGAGCAACATCAATGTGCCTTCAATACACTTTAAATGGCATTAGTCAGTGCGTCAGTGTTGCGCTATCCTAATTTTGATAAGGAATTTATAGTGCAAACAGATGCGTCCCTTTCTGCTGTTGGGGCAGTCCTGTCTCAGAAGGACGATTATGGAGAAGAGCACCCCGTGGCATACTGTAGCCGCAGCTTTAATTGTCATGAACGCAATTACACTGTAACTGAGCAGAAATGCTTAGCGGTGATCTATGCATATAAACAGTTTCAAGTCTACCTGCATGGAGTAAAGTTTGAAGTCATGATGGATCATGCATCGTTACATTGGTTGCAGAATTTAAAGGAGCCTGAAGGGCGACTAGCATGATGGGCTCTTAAACTGCAAGCTTATGACTTTGAGATTTTACATCGACTGGGGGCCAAACACCAAAATGCTGATTGTTTATCATGATTACTGACAATTGCAGTTATGGCAGATATAAGCGATATAATGTTCAATAAAATGCTCAGCGGAAGATATGAAGATGAACCGCCTCAAGTAATCAAATTACTAGATGAACTCAGGACCAATACATTTCTAAGAAATGGGGAATTGTATAAGCATATAGGGGACGTTACCATGAATATACCAAGGCCTTATAATTTGCTCAAATATTATTATGAGTGCACATCGAGCAGTTGGCCATGGCGGAGTTTGGAAAACTCTTGATTTGTTAAGACCAAGGTTTTCTGGGAAAGCATGCAATATGATGTGCTCGAGACCCTGTCTTGCTGCCACCAGTGCCAGGTGGAGAAGCTGTTCCACCAGAAGACTTCATACCAGTTGGTAAAGCCTCGCTTTGCTTGGCACACCATCTCTTCGATGTTATGGGCCCCCTGCTAACCAGAGCAAATTGGTCTAAGTATATCCTGGTGGCAGTTGACCACTTGACGAGGTGAGTGGAGGCGCGAGCTATTCAGGATCTGGGGGCAGTTACTGTGGCTAGAATTGTAATGGATTGTATCATACAGTGGCATGGCTGCCCACAGTTTATCCTTACTGAAAATGGAACCAACTTCACCTCCCACATTTTATTTGAGATCAACAAATTAATGGCCATTCGTGGGGACATAACAACCCCATATCACCCTGAGTCTAATGGAATGGTTGAGCGAGTTAATGGGACTCTGGTGAATATACTCAGTCAACTGGTTATGGATAGACCCTCCAACTGGAGAACCCTTCTTTCTACCACAGTATTCACCTACAATATAAGCTACCATTTGGCCACAGGAAAAAGCCCCTTTCAATTGCTTTATAGGCGGCACCCTGCTCTGCCTGCACTTCTATATGCCTGTATTGAGGATACCGGCGGAGTGGATTCACACCAATATTTAACCACTTTACAAACATGCTGATCAAGTTACAAACTGAAGCATACTCATTCAGCCTTGCCAAGAAAATCAAACCCAGGCTATGGACCAAGCACGGCGGAGCAGCCTAATGCAGTTTAAAGATGGGGATATGGTGTTATTCCACAATCAGCATGGGTTTGGCTGGAAGCACAAACTAGCTAATATTTGGATTGGGCTGTTTGAGATAATAGAAAACGGGAGTTGACGCTTATACTATCAAGGATCCTGCAAGTGGCCATATTATAAATTGGGTGCATGCAAAGTTCCTTTGACCATATAAGCAGCAATAAATATAAAATAAAAAGAAAATTAAAATTAAAATTAAAATTAAATAATAAAAAAATAAAAAAATAATAACAAAAATAAATATATATATAGATAAACAAAAAGAAAGATAATACATATCATATAAATATATATGTGTGAGTGCTAGTGGGATTTTTATTGCAGGTTGTCCTTTGAGGTCTTTTGCTTTGCTGTTTTTATCTTCCTGTCTTTTTTCGGCTTCTTGCGATGTTCTTTTTGCTTTAATTGATGGGACCTGTGTTTCTTCTTCCGCTGCTTTGGGCGTGCTGTAGTTTCTATGGACTTGATTGGGGTTGGGGGTGGAGGCAAAGGCTGCTGAGGTGATAGCAAAGGGGCTGGTGTCTGCCCCTGGGCCATTAAACTAGGTCAAAGTGAGGAGGATGGTGCGACGGAACTAGAAGAGGAGGACAGACTGGGATTCCATGGTAACAGATGAGGTGGAGAGAGTTTGGCTGGTTGATCGAGTTGGAACTGTTCCTGTCTCATGAGGAGCAGCACTTGTAACCACATGCATTGATGCTCCCAGGAAATCAAGGAGTACGCCAACAGAGGGGGCTGAAGTTGTAAGGGGTGGCGAGTGAGCAAGTGTGTGCTGGCTCGAGGAGAAAAGGCTGCGCCCAGGGCTAGGCAATCTACAAGGAAGTCCTCCATGCTCAGATATGCTATTGGAAGAGAAGCAGTGGCGGTGAATGCCATGCGGTGGGCCCATTCAAGAGCTGTCCAGTGCTTCTCTATTCCTGAACCTAAAGCGGTGGTGGGATGCAAAATTAAGTTACCTATGAGCGACATGATGGGAAGGTACTGTGATGGATTGTCAGCGCTGAGGGCGGTGAACGCCGTGGTGACCCCAGAACAAAGGAGAGTTAATCAGTTGTTGCAGAAGTTTACCCCTAAGGATCAAAAGTGAGCAGGAGCGCGGGAGAAGGACCCTGACCATCAGGATATCACCCACTGCACAAAGCACAGCATCCGCTGTATGGACAGAGGCACCAGATGGGGTTTAACAGGAGTTGGAAGCACTAGGTGACTAAAGCCGCTCACCAAGAGTTGGGCCATTTCATTATTAGAAGGCCCTTGGCTCTGCTCCACTTCCCACTGGAGCTGGGCCACAATGTCCCCAGAGGGGGCGCTAGGAGGCCAAGTGACTGAAAAATTTGGGAAGAATCTCTTACTGGGTCAGTACAGTTGTGAGGTCCATGTCAGCCTAATCTTCATCAGCTGGGGGAAACAAGAAAGGGGAAATGGGATATGGCCTGGGTTGGGTAACTCCGCCCCTAACCACAACCGGTAGAAGAAAGTAAACTCACAAACTTGCAGATGTTGGCGCGGAATGGCTCTCATAGTGATTATAGGAAAAAGAGGTATACAGCTTATTGTCCAGTCAAAGGGGGATAATGTTGAGAATTCATATGACTGGATGACAAGCCATTATTAAGACCATGTGGATCAGTGGAGGAATTCCGCCAAAAGATCAATGGGCAGAATCCGCTGAGGATGATTCAGAGCTATAAGTGATTGGTTGCTTTAGGACAAGGTGATAACAGGTTATAACAGGTATTATTGGGTTGCCTTCAAAATAGGGCGATAAGGCGATGTCAACATTCAATGAAAGGGTTTTGGATCATCTCAAATCAAGGCGATAAATAATTAAAGAATAATACGCTGAAACCAATGAAAAGATGGCGACATGAATAAACTAAGTGGAAGAGCTGGTACTGGCAGAGGCTGCTGGGATATCAGTGAAATGAGGGGACTGGAGGGGTTGTCTTGGATTAAGTGAAGAAAGAAGAAAGAGGAAGAGAGCAGACAAAGGAAGGATCCGCTGAAGATATATTTTTAATAAAGAAGTGATTGGGAAATTGCTCCCATGTTTATTATAAAAATTAAGTGGTTAAAAGTGTATCAAGGAACCAGCGATCATCATATCAACCATTATAGTTGTTCAATGGGGGAAACCCTGTATAAAAACCCTTTAGTGGGTACCTACTGAATCACCGAGATTTAACATCATCAATGTGGCATAAAACTTCTCTTTTTAACCCCAATTATCCTGAAACCTACCAGCACATCAATTCATTTACTTGTGTTCCAGCTCTCATCACTTTTGCTGAGCATCAACTTGCTCAACACATGGAGTCAATGAACACTGGTGGCCTCATAAATGAAGAAAGCCCACAACTATACCTTCTTATGCCCCATGTCACAGATGCTTCCACCCCAATGCTGTCCACCATGGTCCACCAGCTAAAGAGGGCGCTGGACAAAAGTTTCCCCAAAGCTTCCTCATCTTCTGATATGGATTTCTAGGCTGTTAACTGATGTGTCATATTAAGAATTTTTTTTATCTCTAATAATCCCTTTGTTTGGCCCATTTGGAAATAAAGATGCGTGGCAGCTCACCCTTTTTGGGTTGGGAACCACTAGTGCTAAAAAAGAGGATTCTCCTATCAAACAAACCATTTGTCAGACAATTGCCGCCTTCACCTCAGCAAAAGAATGCTTTGGGGAAGAATAATCTAATTTAGCAAATATGATTGGCCAATTACATATCCAATCTAAATTATTTGAGTGTGTCGACCTTGGGACAAATATACCACACCAAGAATGCTTTCTAGCCAGTACAGGTTTTGGATTCAAAGCCTGAACTAGGGGTGGAAGCAGTTTTACCCACTTGGCTAACCACCCTTTTTATATCCAATCTAATAATAATATTATCATGAACAAAATAACAACAAGATTGGCAAAAAAATCTTGGCTGATTCTCAGTGGAACCCCACAAATATGGGAAATACTTTGCTAAATACTAAATGGGCTATTAACTCAAAATCTAGAAGTCAGATAACTCTGACCACATGGCATATTCTGGGGCGCCCATCAAATGAATCTTCCCCAGCCACTTCCAGTTCCATCTCAACACCTAAGCGGGGATTACCCCCTTTTATAGGCATGGCAGAGGTCCCCAAGGTGAAATTATTTTGCAAATGGTGATTGAGTAGAATATATCAAATCACTACCACATGGGTACGTTCTGCCTAAAACTACCTTCCCTTCATTCATTTCACCTATGTAACCCAATTTTTCAAGTTCTGATAGGATGTATTATCATATTACTTTATATCAGATGTACCCTAGCTATTCCACACGCCTACTATTATATTTCCATCAACCCTCAATATAATTTAAATATGGAATGGGCATATTGAGGAGAATTATTTTTTTTTCTTCCCGCACTTACACTAATAAAACTCAAAACCCCAACTGTTTATTTTTACTAATGTTTTAATTATAAATTCACAAAATCAACGTGGAAACCAGTGCAGTTTAGCACCAGAGAGTACACAACTAGCTGATTTCCTGCACCATTCTTGATAAAAAACTACCATTTTGCTCAATATCTATTTAATTTTAAATTATCTAGCTAGATCAGTTTAAAATCAAGATTTTCCAACACCACTGATGGAATCATGCAGATGATATTACATTACCATTGACGCACTATAAACTATGAACTCAATACCTCAGAGGGAGAGAGGTCAATTTCAAGGTTGATTTGGGCCTGCAACCCCTGCACCTCAGCCTAATTACTGGTCGTCAATGGAGATGCCTGTAAGAGCATAATGCCAGTGTAATGAAATCGGTGGTATCAATAGATATGCCAGCGGATTTTGCACAGAGTTTTGACCCACTGAGCAATCAGGACCAACAATATGATGATCTTTGATATGAAACAACAGTATAAACTTTAAAATAAATACGGAGCACTTGCTCCAACAACCTCTTTAATTAAATATACCTAATACTGCGGATTCTTCTCTATTCCGCTTTTTTAACTTACTCAACAACAACCTCCTCTTAATCGCCCATCTTGCCTATATTACAGCGGCTTGGATGATACCACTCTCATAGTTTGACCTATTCAGTTCCACTAATTCTCCTCGTTTCAGCTGGTTATTCTCTAATTTTCTATCGCCCTGATTGTAGGCAATTTAATTTGTACTTGTCAAAAGTTGACATCGCCTTATTTAGAGGCGATCTAATAATAAACCCATTATATCTAATAAAACCCATTAATTTCAATATTGGCTCATCTCAAGGCACTCAAATACTCAATCTGATGTCATTTTCAGCGGATTGCGCCCTAGCTGTCCCATGATTATTATCCAGTTATATTGGAATCACAACATTACCCCCGCCTTGACTGGATGATAAGGCTCCTATTTCTTGTATGGTCAGAAGAACTTCATGTGTACTCAGTTAATGATCCAACCACTTGCGGGATCCTTGATGGTATAAGCATCAACCCCAGTTTTCTCTATAACTTCAAATGGACCAGTCCAAATACTGGCCAGCTTGTGTCTCCACCCAAATCCATGTTGGTCATGGAAGAGAACCATATCACCATCCTTGAATGTCACCAGCCCAGTACAATGTACCTGATTGGTGGCCTGATTCCTAATCTTCTTGGCTAAGCTGAAGGAATATGCTTCAGTTTGCAGTCTGATCAGAATGTTCGCGAGGTTTGTCAAGTAGCGGTGGGGTTCCATTCCACCAGTGTCTTCTACATATGAATAAAGTAATGCTGGAAGGGCCAGGTGTCAGCCATATAGTAATTGGAAGGAACTCTTCCCTGTGGCGGAATGATAACTAATGTTGTAGGCAAACATGGCAGTGGAAAGAAGAGAACTCCAATCAGAAGGGTGATCCATTACTAATTTTTGTAGTATGTTCACCAAAGTTCTATTCACCCATTCAACTATTCCATTAGACTCAGGGTGGTCTGGGGTCATTGGAACTCCATGGATACCCATAAACTCATTCAGTTTGGGGAGAAAGTGCGAAGTAAAGTTGGTTCCATTATCAGTGAGAATGAACTGAAGGAAGCCATGGCGCTGAATAATGCATTCCATTATGAACTTGGCCACTGTAACTGCTCCCAAATCCCATATTGCCCTTGCCTCGACCCACTGGGTCAAGTGGTCAATAGCTACCAGAATGTACTTACACCAGTTAGCTCCTTTTGGCAAGGGACCAATAACATCAATAGATAATGTATGCCAAGCAAAGTGAGGTTTCACTAACTGGTATGAAGTCTTATGGCGGAATGGCTTCTCCACTTGGCACTGATGGCAACAGGAAAAGATTTTGAGCACATCGAAGTTCATACTTTCCCAATAGTACCAAGGGCACAACAACTCCATTGTCTTGCACACCCCACCATGCCCAACGGCCTTGTGGGCGCTCATAATAATTCCTGGCTGTGCTGAGGGTCGCGGAAAATTCACCATAGAATTGCTGATCCGCTTATACAATTCTCCATTCTGTTGGAAGGTATTTGTTCACATTTCATCCAACGCTTTAATCACTTGGGGCAGTTCATCATCGTACTTTCTGCTGAGCATTTTGTCAAACATTATGTCACTTATATCTGCTGTAACTGCAATTATTGGTAATCTTGATAATCAATTGGCGTTTTGGTGCTTTTCTCATGGGCAATAAAGAATTTCAAAGTCATAAGCTTGCAATTTAAGAGCCCTTCAGGCTAGCTTCCCCTCAGGATCTTTCAAGTTTATGCAACCAGTGCAATGATGCATAATTTGTTACAACCTTAAACTTTACTCCATGCAAGTAGACTCAGAACTGCTTATATGCATAAATCAACACTAAGCACTCTCACTCAGTTATGGTGTAGTTTCATTCATGGCAATTCAAGCTATGACTACAGTATGCCATGGGGTGCTCCTCCCCCTCATTGTCCTTCTGAGACAGGACCACCCCAACAGCAGAAAGTGATGCATCCATCTGCACTATAAATTCCTTATCAAAATTAGGGTAGCGTAACATGGGCGCACTAATTAGCGCCATTCAAATTGTATCAAAGGCACATTGGCGCTGTTCCATCCATTCAAACATGACATCCTTCTTTAGTAGCTCAAACAGTGGACCTCCAATGCAACTGAAATTGGGTATGAAGCGTCAGTAATAACCCACCATCCCCAAAAACAACTGAATGTCCCATTTACTAACTGGTTTAGTCATCTTCTGGATAGCCTCCACCTTGGCGGGTTGGGGTCTCAGCCCAGTTGCATCCACCACAAAACTGAGGTACTCTAACTGATCCTTGAAGAAGTGACATTTCTGAGGCTTGATTTTGATATTGGCCTCAGCCAGTCGGCGAAATACCTCTTCCAAATGGGTAAGGTGTTCAGTGAACGTGCAAGAGAAGACATTAATATCATCAAGGTACATGAGTACACATGACAGCTTCAGATCGCCCAGAATGGTGTCCATTGCTCGTTGGAACGTAGCTGGGGCATTACATAGCCCTTGCGGCATCCAAGTTGGCTTGAAAAGCCCTTTGGATGTGATTATGGCGCATTTTTCTTGTTCTGCCACTGGCAACTCAATTTGCCAATAACTCGATATCAAGTCCATTGCTGAGAAGTAGCAGGCTCCACCTAGCTGATCCAGTTCATCATCAATCAATGGCAGAGGATATGAGTCTTTTTTGGTGACACTATTGAGCTTCTGGTAGTCAATTACTACGCGGTTAGTACCATCCTTCTTTTTAACAATTAGGACAGGCGAAGCCCACAGACTCTTAGATGGTTCAAGCATTCCATGCTCTAGCAGCTTGTCAATCTCCTCAGTGACAACTTCTTCAGCAGCCCTTGATCAGCGGATTGGCCAAGACCTGATGGGGGGATGATCCCCAGTGTCCAGTCTATGAACCACCCCTTGAGAGCACCCCAAATCATGATTGTCAGCTGCAAAAACCTCTTTATATTTTTTAAAAAAAGCTTCCACCTGAGCCTTCTGATCTTCAGATAACCCAGATAATTTTTCCCACGGTACAACCACCATTGCGCCAAGATGCGGTTTGATGGGCAGACCAAATTCATCCAGAGAACTGAACTCATGAACCTGGTTGATCTCCTCAACTGGGATCAGATGTAAATACACTATAATCTGATGCCGGCGGATTCAGATTGGTCTGTTCTGAAGATTTGCTATCAATATCTTGATCTCCCCATGGCCTGGAAGTATGATGCCTGGAGCCACATGGGGCTCAAGCCGCGATTGCTGATAAGGCCCAATGATCTCCCTGTAGAGCCCAGCTGGCACTTCCACCTCTAACTCAGTGTCTATTATTACTTGGTGTCCAGAGGGAATGGATATAGCTCCAGCTGCCCTAAGCAGTAACCCCTGATATTCATATAACTGATGGGAAATGGCCCAAGTTTTCCCTTTTAATTGATGATAGCGCACTGGAATCACCCCATCGCTGTAGGCAAGGTTAATTTGTCCCATATGCACTGAATCCTTTGGCACTCCACTGGAGGTAAAATAAATTGGGATCCGCTGTCCCAAAATAGTGAGGGTCTCTTCCATCATGTCAACAACAGCCCCATAGTGTCGCATAAAAGCAGTCCTAATCAACAGATCATAGTTGCTATTTGGTAATACTACCACTGGAGCCACCACAACAACAGATCCAAACCGCAAGGGAAGCGCGCTATATGCTCCTTCAGAGACTGTGGTTTCTGCCCCAGCAGTCCCATACACCATCCAGTGGTCTATGTCAGGTTTTAAAGATAGCTTCGCCACCAACTTAGTGGAGACAATGTTAACAGGAGCGCCTGTATCAATTATAGCTCATACTTGGGTTTGGCTACCACAATGTCACAGTAGGTGCACTCCAAGTAAGATGAATGCCAGCTATTTACTACGTGTACATTCAGCGGTTCACGTTTTCCCAGGAAATTTATAATACTTGCACTGACTGTAGGGTACTTTGTTATAATAGCATCCAATGGAAGGGCGACCTCTACTCCTCTTAGAGACAATGCATCTGCAAATGGTTCTAGCTGGTCTGGTGGGCTTTGGTCAAACATTTGACAAGCGTAAGGCTTTGGCTGCTCCAGAAACCTTGTGTCCACCATTTCTTTAACTTGTATTTGAGACAGCACATTTACTCCCCCAACTGGCTGTTGGTATAGGGAGGCATCGTCATACTGGGAGGCTTCTGCTGCACTTATTACAGTAACTTCAGGTGGGATGTATGAATTTGAGATAGCGTAAGTAGAGAGTCCCATCTCTACTCCACTCTGACTTTTCCCTGATAACTTTGATCCTGTTGTATGTAAGGGATCCGTTGATTAGGGCACCATTGTCCCATGTGCCCAGTGCGACTGCAATTAAAACAACTTACTCCATAGGTCCTATGGCTGTGCTTAATATAGGTTGGCTCACTTGGAAGAGTATTCTGAAGATGATCAGCATGACCAGACCCACATTGGTAGAACGCCTGCTATTGATCAGTGTATTTAGCGCTAAAGTGGTAGTTGGTCAGCTGTTGATTGGCAGATATGGGATGGATGTTGGACTGCAGTGAGTATCCTGGCGAAACTTGCATTAACTGATTGATTCCCCCCTCATAATTAGAGGCAGCAACGGCGACAGTGTGAATCTGTTCAATGTTGGGTGGCGGGAATGTGATAGCTAAGTGACGTACAAAATGAACAAGTTTAAGAAGAGGTACATTGGGCTCCAACAACGGGGCCATGACGTTGAAAAGCTTAGGGTATGGCTTTGCCGCAGAGGACATAGAAATGCACACATAAGCTGCAGATAAAATCCCTGCCCCAATCAACACATGGGCTTCCGCCGTAAAACGCTCAGCAAATGCAGTGAGGGTCTCATTTCGCTGAAACCCAATGGTCAAGAACTTGGCTTTCCACTGCGACATCTTTGCAGTTCCGCTGAACAACCACAGCACTGTCTTCTTACCTTCTTGGTATGTAACAGAACTATCTTGAAAATAACAAACGACTTGATCAGCACTTCTGGCATCCAGGGTTGAGATCAACAGTTTCGCCCTTCACTGGTCTGAGGTTCCTTCAGTTGCAAACTCAAATTGTCAAAAGAGCCCATGAATATTTCCATCACGATCAAATGACGGCAGATTTTCACTGCAAACTTCCTGGAGCAGCTCATATTGTTTTTTGAGCACAATGTCCAATGCAAGTTTCAATTTCTCATATGCAACGGCCCCAGCGTCTAGTGCAGATTCCTTATCAAAGCAATCGGACTGCAACATAGCAGGCAACTGGGTTTTATTGTTTTATAACTGATCAATGGGCCTCCTGTAGTGAGCACCACTGTTATGAAATTGGCAGTATCAATAGATACGCCAGCGTATTTTGCACAAAGTTTTGACCCACTGAGCAATTGAGACCAACAATATGATGATTGTTGTCCGCAAAACAACAGTATAAACTTTAAAATAAATATGGAGCACTTGTTCCCACAACCTCTTTAATTAAATATACCTAATACTGCGGATTCTTCTCTATTCCGCTTTTTCTTAACTCAAAAAACAACCTCCTCTCAATCGCCCATCTTGCTTATATTACAGTGGCTTGGACAATACCACTCTCATAGTTTGGACTATTCAGTTTCACTGATTCTCCTCGTTTCAGTTGGTTATTCTCTAATTTGCTATCGCCCTAATTGTAGGCGATTTAATTTGTATTTGTCAAATGTCAACATCGCCTTATTTAGAGGCGATCCAATAATAAACCTGTTATATCCAATAAAACCCGTTAATCTCAATATTGCCTCATCTCAAGGCACTTGAATACTCAATCTGATGTCATTTTTGGCGGATTGTGCCCTAGCTGTCCCATGATTATCATCCAGTCATATTGGAATTGCAACATCCAGTGAGTGCATACTCCTTGTATCCATACAGGTGACTAGAGACTGGGTGGAGTATTTTATGCTGTGAAACCACATCCCAAAGGGGCTGTTTTCCCAAGTTGCTGCTGGACCATTACATTGTCCAATATTTAATAAATTAAAAAGATTTTCAATTACCTAGACACTTTATTTTCCAACAATCAATTGAGTTAACTCTTCTGGCATAGGTACATAAGTCGAGATGATGAGCATGGTCTTAGGAACATTGTTCATTACACCATTCCAATTTCGTTTTCCATAGTGAGCTGTGATTCATGCCAGCTCACAAGATAGGGGACAACAATTGTTCCAAGTAAATTTAACCCTATCACCTGCCCCCTTGGTTTTTGTTGGCCTATAATGGTAAGGGGGGATTTGAGGGCTTCCAATTGGACCGCTTGCAGTTGAGGCCTCTTGAGCCCACTGATGGACCTATAAGGGGATTTCAACGCTTTCTGTAACTTCTAAACTTCTGATTAGTAAACTCCTAACTCTAATTTAAAGAAAGGTTGCCCATTGGGAGATATTCTTTTCACATTGCTAAGCTCAGGAAGCTCAAGGGGCTTTCCCTTAGTGAAGGTTAATGTAACAAAGTGGTTTTGTTTGTCAATCCCAAAAAATTGAGATAGTATGAATGGTGGTCATATTCATCCAGTTTAAAATTTGACAAAGCGCGGAATTTTATAATTTAAAAATGTAAAATTTATGTTAATTTAGGTCTCAACAACAGAACAATATGGGAATTGTTTAAGTTCTGAGCCTAAAGTATATTCATAATTATAACCTTTTGTTTATATTCTAGAATTCCCTATTCAGACGCCTTTAAGTTGAAATTCTACATTGTTCTGCTCTTCTCTTTTGGAGTTCCCATTATCTGAGGATTCCCCAACCAGAAAACCATTCGTAAATAAAAACTACCATATTGCTCAATATCTATTTGATTATAATTTAGTTGGATGGTTCAGTTTAAAATCCATCTTGACCAACACCACTGACGAAATCATGTGGACAATATTTTATTGCTATTGATGTGCTGTAAGCTTTAAACTACAGACCTCTGAGGGAGAGAGTTCAAATTCAAAGATGATTTGCCCTACAAACCATCACACCTTGACCTGATTACTGGTCACCAATGGAGACGCATTTAAGAGCTTAACACCAGTAAGTGCCTACTCCTTAATCTCATACAGATTACTAGAGGCTAGGTGGAGTATCTGCCGCCTTATAAAACCTCAGCCCTAAGGGGCTTTTTTCCTGAGTCACCAACGGCCATTATGTTGGGCAATATTTTATAGTTCCAAATGATTTTCCATTACCTTAATACTTAATATTTCCACTATTTGATTAAAGCAACTCTTTTCCAGCGCAGGTACATATAAGGTGAGATGAGGAGCAATGCCTTAAGAACCTTGTTCATTACAGGTGCTAACACTCTCTCTTTTAGTAACTTGAAGGCACTTCTGGACAACAATGGAACCTTTCCTTTCCACTTTTTATTGGAGTACTTGAGAACCACTTGGACAAAGTAAATCAATCCATTTAACTATAATCACATGAGTTAGCACAAGACAAATAGATAAAAAATTATTTCTTTCACTATTGGAATTTCAATAGAAATATAATATTCAGGTGCTACAAAAGATACGAATTATTAGTTTTGTGGCTCTAGCGAAGATAGTAACAAGTGCAACAAAGTTATTAGTTCTGTTGCAATAATAGATTCCAATTTTAAATACAGAACTCTGTTATGAGTAGACCAAAATGAGCTACGCAAGACAAAAATAGTGGTACTTTATAAGTTATATATGAGAATATTTATAGGGGTAGATTTGGTAGTTTTTTGTGACGATTTTCATGCTTCAACTGAGGTAAGATCTTTCCTAATAGATGACCAATATTGCTGATTATTATTAATATACTTGTGATGGTCAGATCTTATAAGGTTCTTATTAGATGACATTGACCTTCTTGTGGATGGCTTAGCCCCTTTGGATTGCTTAGCCTCATCCTTTAGAGGAGGCCAATAACTCTGAAGGGTCAATTGTTGGTCTATCTGATAATTGGATATCTCTGACGGAGATTTTATGATCCCATTAGACTGAGACATTAAATCTCAATCTTGATTATACTTAGTCATTGCAATTGTATCTCCAACAATGTCCCCTCAAGATCTTGCCTAGGGGGCACATACTTACAAAGAAACCTACTATGAACTCTACTGATAACAGCACCAGTATCAATAGCTGAAATGGAGTATATAATACCATGATGATAAATAAAATGGTAAGGACCAGCCCATAAGGTATCAAATCTGTGAATCTGTCCTCCAAGTCTATGATGATAAAAGAGTACAAGATCCCCTATTTGATATTCAGGTAGCGTAGGTCAACTAACAATGGTTCTAGTTCCTCTTTTAAGGTTGTAGCAGCAAGAGAACTCGAAGCTAAGGCTTGTAATCAGATGATTTCATCAGCTAGTCTCCTCATAGCTAAATAAGTAGTCTGCGGTGTTGCAGCATCAAGTATAGGTTGTACACTTGAGGTTAAAATAGGATTCTGACTGTAAAGAGCCTTGAAGGAAGACATTCCAATAATTTGATGATAGCTAACCCTATAGGCTAACATTGCACTAGGTAAGTAGAGATTCTATCTACTATGATCATTGGAAGCCATTTTTTGAATAATTGCTACAAAAAACATTTGCCCATTTGACTGCACCATTAGAGGAAGGATGTAAGGGGCTGTATATGACTAAAAGGTATCCATTAATTTATTAAGTTCAAATACCTCCTGTGAAACAAAGTTGGTCCCATTGTAAGATAATAGAACTTTTGGGCTACCATGCTGGGTGAAAACTTGCTTAAAAGGAAGGACAAAGTAGCCTTAGCGGTGACAGTGGAAACTGAGACAGCTTCAATCCATTTGGAAAAAATGTCAATAGCTAATATAATATAACAATGTCCATAAGTAGCAGTAGGGAGAGGGCCCACCACGTCATTACTCACATTGGAAAAAGGTTCTGAAGGTCCCACAATTTTGTGTTGGTAAATGGATTTCCATCACGCTGTTGTTGTCAAGTTAAACAAATCTCCAATAAATCATGCATAGTTTGCAACATGTTATCCTAGTAACAATGATTATCAACCACTGTAAAGTCTTAGTGACAGCTCCATGCTATACAGTTTGGTGAGCCTCCATAATAGTATCAGCCCTCGCAGAAGGCCAAATAAAAGATAGCCATTTAGATCCCAACTTCTTGTATAAGGAGCCTTCTTTAACCTGAGTATTCTCAGTTAAGGATTGTAGCTTCTCTATAACATCCTTAGATTTACAATACCAGAGTTCAATTCTGCCAATCAAATCATAGATACGTTCTTCCTCAGCGGTAATAAAGTTAGTATAGGTAATTGAGAAAGTCCGTCAGCATTTTGGTGTATAGCTCCAGCGCTCTGTGAAATTATAAAGGCAAAATTTTGGAGCTTTAACGCCCATCTAGCTAAGCGTCCATCAGGATACTTCATTTGTTGTAACCATTTAAAGGAAGCGTGATCCGTGATGATAGTGAAATGTTTGTCATAGAGATAAAGACGAAAATGCTTGATGATGGATAGGACTGCAAGGCATTCCCTCTTGGTAACACTATAATTACGTTCTGCCTTAAAAAAGGTTTTACTATAATAAGCGATAGGATGATCAACCAGGTTGGAATCATGCTGAGCCAGAATGTCCCAAATAGCTACATCACTGGCATCAGTAAATAAGATAAAGGGTTTTGAAAAATCAGGTTGGGCTAAAAATTGGGGCACTAACTAAAGCTTGGCGCAAAAGATCAAAGTCTTGCTGCTGCGATTCTTCCCATAAGAAAGGAACTTCCTTGTGCAATAAATAAACTAAAAGCTCCGCAATCTCAGCAAAATGGGGGATGAATTGTCAATAATAACCAACCATCTTAAAAACACAAGAATATTGATCAAACTTTTAGGAACAGGCATGTATTAAATAGCTTGTATCTTATTAGATAAGGGTAAAATCCCATCGTGACAACGTTATGGCCTAAGAATCCCATCTCAGTTTTGAAAAAAGCACACTTAGATGTTTTTAGCTTAAATGAAGCGTGGCACATTTGACCTAATACTTTTTAAATGAGCCAAATGCTCGTTAAAAGTTCGAGAGAATACAGTAACATCGTCTAAAAAACTAAAATGCAAGCTAGTTTCAAATCTCTAAAAAAGCCATCCATGGCTCTTTGAAAAGTAGCAGGAGCATTACAAAGCCCCTGCGGCATATGAGTAGGTTCAAATAACCCACAATAGAAATTAAGGCGCATTTTTGACGGTCTTTCAGAGCCAGCTCAATTTGCCAATAGCTATTAGACAGGTCCATGGCTGAGAAGAACTTTAATCTAGACAATAATCTCAATGAATCATCAATGCGAGGTAGAAGATAAGAATCCTTTTGGGTAACAGAATTAAGCTGATGATAGTCCATAACCATTCTATGACCTCCATATTTTCTCTGATGAGAAATAGAGGGGAAGCCCATGGATTTTGTTAAGGCATTAGTAGCCCTGCATCAAAGAGTTGTTTCAATTCCACTGAGACCAGAGCTTCCGTGACTTTAGATTTGCAATAAGGCTGGGCTCAAATAGGGGAGTATCCCTAGTTTTCACCTGATGCTGCACATCTTTCATTAGCCCAAATTCTCCAGGACCCTTGACAAATATATCCGCATACTCTTTAATTAGAGCCTTGGCTTCATGCTGTTGTTCTGTAGTAAGCGAATCTCCAAATTTGACGTCAACTCTAGCAATGATAGGTGGCTCTTCCAACCCAAAATCACGTAAATCCCCACATCCCAAGATGGATAAAATTTCATTCACAGGAGTAGAACGTACATAAGCTATAGGGTTACTTTAATTCAATTGCATAGGTTGAGAGGTGAGATTAGCTAGTAAGACTAGAACATTCCCATTATATGTGGGATCAAGCATACTGGGGCAGGTTAAGACCTCTGAATGAGAGGGATTACTGTTACCGTAGATCTCTAATACATGATCAGCTGGCACAAATACTTGTACTCCAGTATCAATTATACTTTGAGCTTTTGGAGGAATAGTAATTGAATTTTTAGAGTATAAAGGCATTCCTTCAAAGGCACAAACTGATGGAGGTGGAAGAATAGTCCTAAGTTCCAAAATTTGGTATTCAAGCTGAGAGATAGACATTGGATATTCTAATAAGAAAACGCGTCATTTGAGTTTGCCTTTGCTATTGAGGACATCTTTCAAAATTAAAGGTACTTGGTATCCAATTAAATAAAGATAATTGTCCTTAAGACTAATTATCACATCAAAATCAATGAGAAATTTGGTTCCCAAAAGCAAGTCATAGCAGTTATTGTCCAACACTACTGCAGGGGCCAAAACAACCAGCTTTCCAAAACTCATTGGAAGGTAAGAATAAGCTCCTATGGATTTAATGTATGAAGGACCAGAAGTTCTATAGTCTTGAGAATGATTTAAGTCCAGCGCCACTTTGATTTTTTCATAAGCCTGGATGAGATCACATTTATGGGCGATCCCATATCAATGATAGCTAAAACTTATACTTTATGTACTATGACTTCCACCCAGGTCATATCAGTGCTTAAGTACAGGATTGAAAATAGTAAGGGACTAAATAGTCTAATTGAATTAGAAGATGAAATGGAAATGTAAGAAGAATTAGTATCTTTGTTGGATAAATCAGCAGGGATATCAAGTTCACCAGGAGCAGATACCACATAACAGTCTTTGAGTTTGTTAAAAGATTGCGATTGAGGCACAGGAGGTAGGTCAGCACAGGGAGCCTCATGCCCTATGTTGACTCCTCTTTTTTCGACTCTTCCACTTGTTTCTTCCAACATTGATTTTCCATATGACCCACTAGACCGCAATATCTGCAAGGATCCTTCTTAGGTTTGTTTTGGGTCTAGGTGGCATCGCATATTTAGGAATGAGGGTTACTAGCAGAGGTCAGGTGCACCACACCATTAGGAATATCCATCAACGCCTCTTTGATGTCAAGAATAGATCTTAATTTCTTTTAAGAGATTCTAAATGTAGCAACAATTGAGTACGAGAAGCAAACGCACCCATCACAGCCAAAATGGCATCATCTATGGTAATAAGATCACAAATAGTGAGAGTCTGGGACTCATGATAAAATCTCTTAGCAAAATCGTGGATTGACTCTCCTTGCTTGATTTGGATGCTCATAAAGAATTGCTTTTGATTTGATAGGATTTGATCACTCCCAAAGTCCTTAATAAGGGCGATTTTCACTTGAGCCCACGTATTGAAAACCTTAAGGTAAGGAACCATGATTTTTGAGTGAACCAGCTTAGACAAGAAGTAATATGCCAAAATTTCTGTTGATCTGTCACCCCATCCATTTCACGCTCATAGACAAATAAAAAAAATGAATGCTACCTTCACCCGGCTCAAACTTATACTAAAAAGTAGGTTTGAAAGTGGTGGGTTCATTGCTCAAGACATGTATGCCTGATACCATGACTGGATCAGCTTTGGAGGGTTCAGGCTCAGGTATATGGGATTGAGTGGGAATTTGGTCAACTTGCTGTCTTAAATGGTTGATGTCATCATGTAAATTTTGAATCCATTGTGTAAGATGGTCATTTGCAGGCGATTTATTTAAGTTATAAATAGCAGCAAGCATCTCTTCTTGCTTATTCTCGAGTACTCCATATTTAGCAGTTCACCAATCAAGGGAAGCTGTTAACAATGCAAAATGATTTTCTTGTGTAGTTTGGTTAGCATTGCATAGATGATGAGCATTATCAACCCCATCTAATAAGTTGGTTAGAGAATAATCTGGGTTGGTCAGAAGGCCTTCTAGAGATAAGAAACATCCTTGAGCTATGGCTCAGATTTGGGTTTTTTAACGCCTACACTCTTGATACTGGTAGACTCGAAGATTCATAATCATGAATTGAAAGCGTTGAGCCAAGGGGACCAGGAGGTCCGTGGAGTCCTTGCAAACCATTGCGACCTGCAGGCCCAGGTGGGCCTTGTTGACCCACAGGGCCTTGAGGACCTCATTCACCAGGGGGCCCCAGGGTCACCAAAGGAGAACTAGGTGGTCCCGGAGGTCCATAAGGACCAAAAGGGCTAAGTCCACCCTCTCAAATAGTATCCAAAATTTGGAAAAATTGTTGAAGTAGCCCGTCAAGTTCAACAAAGCGTTCCTCATGTTGGGCCCACAATTGTCCCAATTGTTTAGTAATCTCATCTAAAGGGAAGTGATTTGGTGGTGAATAGGATCAGCAATATCATTAATCTGCTGAGATAATTCTTGGCTGATGTAACCTACAATTCCATTGTCAATTCTCATCAGATGGTTATGTAGATCATCGATTTCCCTTCTATTATAGAGTGTAGCTTCCCAATTATCCTGACCAAAGTTAGAACCGTCTCATAGAAAGAGGATAGCTGAGAATAAAATTGTTGCGCCAGGGTCAACTGGCGTTGGACTTCAAGATGATGTAACTCCAAAATCTGGAGTACGTGATGAATGGAGGAATGTACGTACTGTTGGAGTACTTCTCTGTTCTAGCCAAACTGACTTCAGTATGTTGTAAAACTTCTCAGTTGTATAAGTCCATCATATTAGCTGCAACCTTAGATGCTCAGTCTCGATTAGGATGGGCACCCAGCTGAATAGCCCCTCTATTAAACCTTTGACCATTTCTTCCACATCTGCAGATTGAAATTGATAATTATCTTGGTCATGAACCTCAATGGGCAAGTCCATAGAAGCTCAAAATTAAAGATTAATGATATTAGTGGAAGGCATCTCCTGCCTGTTGGAGTGTACTCATCGGGTGATACTCATTGATTCCTCAGAAGAGGGGCTTTCTTCGCTAGACATATTCATCATCGTGAAAGTATGTTTTCACCAGGTAGCCTCAGAAGCAGACTGGCAGAAAGCACAAGTATTGGAATTTCAATAGAAACTGCGATATTCAGGCACTACAAAGGCTACGAAATTATTGGTTTCATGGCTCTAATGAAGATAGAAACAAGCGCAATAAGGTTATTAGTTCTGTTGCAATAATAGACCTCAATCAGAAATACAGAGCTCTGTTATGAGTAGACCAAAATTGAGCTACGTAAGACAAAAACAGTGGTACTTTATTAGTTAGAAATGAGGGATATTTATAGGGGTAAATTTGGTAGTTCTTTGTGAGGATTTTTGTGCTTTAACTGAGGTAAGATATTTCCTAATAGATGATCAATATTGCTGATTATTATTAATATACTTGTGATGGTCAGATCTGATAAGGTTCTTATTAGATGAGATTGCCCTTCTTGTGAAAGGCTTAGCCCCTTTGGATTGCTTAACCCCTTCAGATTGCTTAGCCTCATCCTTCATAGGAGGCTGATAACTCTAAAGGGTCAATCATCAGTCTATCCAAGAATTGGATACCTCTGACGGAGTTTTTACAATCTTATTAGACTAAGACAGAATCTAAATCTTGATTAAATTTGGTTATCGCAGTTGTATCTCCAACATTCACCCTAATCACAAGAGGACAGTAAAATTGTATAAGTGTCTAGAAGTTTATCATGAAAATCTGTATTGTAATTTTTTTTATTCAAAAGATTTTATATATAATTTGTTGCTCAACTCTTCCCGATGGCACCAAATGGTAACAGTTCTCGCCACCTTTAGTTCTGCTCGCTTAACTCTGGGGATTTTGAACTTGAGGAGTCAAAAGGGGTAATCTGTTGCACAGATCTGACACTAACCAGCTAGGCTTGAACTTCCTGAGAGAGCTTTAAACTTTACACTCACACGCCAACTGTGCGTCTTCTTAAAAAGTAATCCTGTGTACGTTGGAATCTTCCCTTGACCCAAAGGAGCTTGTCTCAACCTCCTTCCTTGCAAGCCTAACCTTACAGGGAGTCCTTCTAAAAACGAGTGTCTTCAATTGTAGTGCACTCAAGAATGGTTACTTTAAGCAGAAATTTTCACTTATTTCAAGCTGAAGTGAAAAACCAAATAAGAGACAAACTTAAGATTCTGTGAAATAGGCTGTTTATTTTAGGTAAAAACTTAGTAATTTTATACATAATACTAAAAAATCAGGATGTAAATTAATAAAATTGAGGATAAATTGAATAGTGGATTGGGAAAATATTGCATCTTCTTCAGGAACTTTGGTGCAGTCTCTTTTTAATTGATTTCTCTCTTGGGCACTCATTTTCTCAAGTTCCTGAATTCATGAACTTCGGCAATGTGTGGAGCCTGCAGTATCAGGGTCGTCAGCTCTGTGGCTCCTGTGCGCTTTGATGGAGTCCAAATTTCATTACCATCAGTGAACTTAATTTTTGATTTGTTCGATGGCAGTGTTTTCTTTTCATTAGTTTATTTTTTGGTGCGTTGACTGCACCTAAATTGTTCTTTCCTTCTCTACGTTACTCAAACAAATAGTTCCTTTTTGGGAGTGTATCTCATTTTGAAGTTTAGTCATCACTGTTTTGCCTTTCTTTAATGATTGGATTGTTTGTCATTTTGTCCATGACATTATTACCATTTTCACAGTTAATTACATTTTATAATTCTACCATTTTCAGAGCTAGACACATTTCATGTTATAAATTCTCATGCTTTAATTAGAATTTCTTTGATTCCACCAGTGGTCAAGGATTTACCAATTTCATGGTGTGCCAAATCTGCAACACCTCCCCTTTTTAATATGAGACTGAGGGTGGGATCTGAGGTGTCTCAGGTGGACTCTGTTGAACATAATATTGGTAGCATCATCTCAGATGGAGTATTCATGGCCCCTCTTGGCCAGTACAGTCAATTTTCCATTCTAAATGGCTTGAAGCTTCTCAGGCTGGCTTCCGCAATGTGATAAAACAATATTTTATCATTAACTCCAAATTCTGGCAGTTTGGCACGTCTCTGACTGTCTTTCTGCCCTTTTGTGATACAGTACTCAATGTATTTTCATGCTTCCAGTTTTATAAAAATAAGTTCATCAGCCAACTTTTGCTGATAGTTCCCAGGAGATAAGTTCTTTTGATCTGCGGCAATTATTGGAACCAACAGGGTAGGTAAGGCGGCTTCACTCCCACAGAGCGCCTTGAAAGGAGACATCCCAATGAACCTGTGGTATTTAAGTCAGTAAGCAAACAGTGCGGATGGTAAGAGGATATCCCACTTCAACTTGTAATTAACTGCTATCTTTCTAAGGATCCCAGCTAACGTCCCATTTATTCATTCCACACTTCCGTTTGATGATGGTGTATAGGGGGTAGTGAACAGCTGTTTCACTCCTACCAAGTTTATAATTTTTCTCACTACTTTAGAGATGAAGTTCTTCCCGTTATCTAATAGCAATATCTGGGAACAACCATGTCTTGTGATAATTTGATTGTAAAGAATCAGGCGGTGGTCGCTACAGTGTATTTCTTGATCACTGCTGCCTCAATCCACTTTATGAAGTGGTCAATTGCTACTATACCAAACTTGTTCCAACTTGAGGCAGTTGGTAGTGGTCCTACCACATCGATAGATACATTGTGAAAAGGCGTGGATGGTGGGATTGGTGTAAACTTGGACATCTTTTCCAACGGTCTAAAGCTTGCACATGGTACACACATCTCCAAGGCTTGGTGAGCCTCGTCAGTCATAGCCTCCTAATAGAACTGGTCCTTGAGATAAACCAGGGTCTTCTGAAATCTTCCATGTCCCACATGTTTGTGTGCCTCCATCACTACTTACATTAGATTGCTAGGTCGCAAATATGGATACAATTTCCTTTTAATGAACTTCTGGAGTTTTCACCTAATCTTTGCGTGTCCTTTAAACATCTTCTTAAAACTGACTTGACTTCTTCAGTTTCTTCTTCCCATTCCTCTTCAGTATATTTTATTTATTTTGTAAAGTCAATTGCTCTCGTGCACATACAAATGGAAGACAGGCAATTTGAGAGCCTATCTGTGTTCAGGCGGTTGCTTCTGGCCCTGTGTATAATTTCAAAGTTATATCCTTAATGCTAAACAGCCCATATGGATAGTCTCCCATAAGGATCCTTCATGCTTCTGAGCCAGCATAAGGATGCATGGTCCGTTATGACCTTTGAAGTGAACTCCATATAGGTATGACCGGAAATGCTTTCTTGCCTTAATTACTGCAAGACATTCATGCTCTATAACTAAGTAGTTTCTTTCCGCTTTGGTAAAGACCTTTGAATAATATTCAATGGGATGGACTTTCCCCTCCTCGTCTAGTTGTGCTAGTATTGCACTGAGTCCTATGTCGCTGGCATCAGTGTATAGGTAGAAGGTCTTGTTAAAGTCTGGGTATGTTAGGATTGGCGCCTCTACCAACTTCTTCTTCAGATCCTCAAAGACTTGGTCTTGCTTTAGTCCCCATTCATACTTAGAGTCCTTGTTCAGAAGGTAAGTCAGGTGAATAGCCAAGTCTGCAAACCGCAGGATGAACTATCTGTAGTAGCTGATCATGCCCAGGAACAACTGGACATCCCTCATACTTTTCAGACGCTCCATTTAAGTTATTGCCTTCACCTTTCCTTCTTGAGATTGAATCCCTTGTGCACTAATCTCATGTCCCAAGAACTCGTGTTGCTTCTTACTAAAGGTTCATTTGCTCCATTTCAAGATAAGATTTGATTCTCTCAACCATGTGACCACCTCTCTAAGGTGCTCAATCTGCTCTCTGAAAGTTCTACTGAATACGGTTATATCATCCAGATAGATTAGAACACTCGTCATCTTCAATTTATCCATATATCTGGTCCATGGCGTTTTGAAAGGTTGCTGGGGCGTTGCACAGCCCTTGTGGCATCCAGTTCAGTTCAAACAAGCCTTGGCTGCTGATTAAGGCGCACTTTTCCTGGTCTTTGGGCGACAGTTCTATCTGTCAGTACCCACAGGCCAGGTCCATCGCCAAAAATACTTTGAACCACCCAACCGTTTCAAGGCGTCATCAATTATTGGGAGAGGGTAAGAATCTTTTTTTGTAATTTCATTTAAGTGATGGTAATTCATAACCACCCTGTGCAAGCCATCTTTCTTGCACACCAACAGAAGTGGCGATGCCCATGGACTCTTCAAGGGCCTCAACAAGCCAGCGTCTGTAAGTTGTTGAAGCTCCTTAGTGATGACCTCCTCTTCCATTTTCAATTGGTGGTATGGCTTCGATTTAAAAGGTATACCTAACCCTGTATCCATACGGTGTATCTCTCCTTTACATAGACCATAATCGTTTGGTCCTTGGCAAAAAATATCTTCAAACTCTTCCAGTAAGCCATCCAACTTTTTCCATTTTTCCCCTGTCATGTCAGCAAGTCCCAATTCGTCTAATCCTTTAACAGCATGCAACGACTCGATGGTATCACAATCAGTTAGTTTTATGCACACCACAAATTGTCCTTTTTCAATTTGGATAAGTTGAGTGGTGATGTTCTTGGAAGGATAGTCACTTCACCCTCATGACTAGAGTCAAAGAATCTAGGAAGCACTTGCAGCTCCTGTTTGCGTACTCCTTCTTGGGTGTATATTTTAAGTAAAGTGTTCTGGGGGATCTTCACACTTATGACGGTGTGCATAACTTTTTGTTCTCCTGGTCGAATCTCCATTGCCTCATTGGCACTCAAGGGTAGCCCATCTTTGGCGCACACTGAAGCAGGTAGTTGCTTCACACCTTTTTCGCAAAGTATGTAGTGCACCAGGTAGATTCATTACTTAGTTTTTACCAGACATGTCCGCTTCTTCCTTGATTACAGGTCTTCATCCTTAAGCACAAAGGCATCTGGTAGTTTAGCAGGCTCACAGTGCTGCTACCAAAGTCAATCTTTGCTCCAAACTCCAATAAAAACTGTGTGATGATAAGGAAGTCATAGTGGTTGTTGTCCAAAACCATGGCAGGGGAAGTGTTTACCATGCGTCCAAAGCGTAGGGGTAAGGCAGAGTAAGCCCTTAACGCACGCGTGGTGTCAGGTCCTGCTGTACAATATCTCACATGCTAGTTGATGTTTGGAATGAATTTCAGCTTTTTCATCAATTTTGAGGACATGATATTAAATGGGGCACCAGTATTGAGGAATGCCAGTACACGCACATGCTGTATCACAACTTCCATCTTGGTTACACTCTTTCAAAATGGATTTCCAGTTGACAGCACATCGTCAGCTGACTTTTTAAATTCCTCTAATTTCTTGGATGTATTGGACGTCGATTCAGCATGCAGTGTAGTAGTCTTCTTGATATTCTTCAAGGTGTCTAGTAAAAGTTGTTCGCCTTCCTCTAGACTATCGACTACTTGATTGGGCTTCATTGCTTGAGCTAGGTATGTGGAGTTCAACCCCTCATCGGTGGATCCATGTACCCATAATCATGCAGGTACAGATATAGTACTGGGGGCTCCTAAGACATGGTAACTGGCATCCATCAAGTCTTCATCTTGGTGATCGTCCTCTCCTTCCACATGTAGATTCGCCCAATTTAAGGATCCAGGGTTTCCTCTTTTGGTGAAGGAGGTTTTATTCATCGCCTTTCTTTATATAAGATCACCAATAGTGACCAAACTTGTGACATTTGTGGCACATGAACTCCTTAAGCTGATACATGGAACTGGTTTGAAGTTCTTGTCTTTTGGCTTGTCATGTTTGTCTTGTGTAGCGTACACTGCTTTTCCAACTCTTTGTGTTTATTAAGTCATTGCTTTGTTTAAAATCTTATAAGTTCCTTGCACATCGAGTAAAGCTTCTTTGATGGCCTTGAGAGATCCAGATGTTTTGACCGCAAGCATCATGTGCATCTTGAGGACTGGGTGTGCTTCTAAGGAATTGAGTAGGAAAGTCTTCGTGGTAGGTAGGTCTAAGGTCCCTGTTGTCCATAGTTGTTGTGCTCAAAGGTAGTATCAAATGGCATAGTTTGCGACTATCTCTATCTTGCCCATTTTCATCAATATGAACTCTTGCTTTATATTCTCAACGTTAAGTGCGCTTCTGAATTCTGATAACAGAATTCCTTGACCTTAGTCCAGGTCAAACTAGGGTGTAAACTAGCGCTGAGTATCTCCTGAGCTTTGCAGCTCATGCAGCCTTGGACGTGTTGAGCCTTCTGCTTGTCACTAGCGCTGTTCATTCTGTTCTCAAACAATTGTAAAAACCAGCTTTTGTCCCTTAGCCAGGAGTGAACATGGTTTAAAATAGGGTTTAAAGTTCAGATATTCCTCTACTAGAGCACTTATCTGATGTCATGGAGATGTTGCTTCCTGTGAGCTAACACTGGCATTTCCAAGCGTGAGGTTTCTAGCAAAGGGCTTAGAGCAGGCTGTGGTTTTACTTGAAGTTGATCCTTAATTTCCTCCAAGTTTTGATCAGTGTCATTTAAAACAGTCTCATGGTGGTCTAAACGTTCACCATACTCATTCAATGTTCATACATTGATTCCATTTTCTGATTCAAGGTGTTGGACCATTCCTCGAGTCCCTTCAGATAAATTTCAATTCTTATAGTCACTGGTATGTGCCCTAACACTAGGGTAGTAGCCACCAGAGCCAATCAAGCAGTGTCTGAAACCTGATCTAGGTACAACCTCAACTCCACTACTTCTTTTTCCAACACTTGCAGCCTTGCCTTGACATTTCATTTTCAGTTGGGATTAGGCTTCCTGCTGCTTCTTCACCATGGTATACCTCCATGGTCTTGATACTAGGCGTTTCCGTTTGCCCTGAACTCTCTCTTCTCAACTATGTGGTTGGCGTCACCCCTGTAGTAATCACCAGTCTCGCTGCCTTTGGTTCTTCTCGCTTAAAACTGGAGATTTTAGACTCTGGGAGTCGAAAGGGGTAATCTTTTGCACAGATCTGACACTAACCAGCTAGGCTTAAACTTCCTGAGAGAGCTGTAAACTTGACACTCACACGCCAACTGTGCGTCTTTTTTAAAAGTAATCCTGTGTACGTTGGAATATTCCCTTGACTAATGGAGCTTATCTCAACCTCCTTCCTTGAAAGCCTAACCTTACAGGGAGTCCTTCTCAAAACGAGTGTCTTCAATTGTAGTGCACTCAAGACTGGTTACTTTAAGCCAAGAATTTTCACATATTTGAAGTTAAAGTAAAAAACCAAATGAGAGACAGACTTAAGATTCTGTGAAAAAGGCTGTTTATTTTTGAATAAAACTTAGCCTTTTTATACTAAATACTAAAAAATCAGAATGTAAATTATTAAATTAAGTGATAAATTGAATGATGGACTGAGAAAGTAATGCATCTTTTTCAGGAACTTTGGTGCAGTCTCTTTTTAATTGTTTTCTCTCTTGGGCACTCATTTTTGTCAAGTTCCTGAATTTATGCACTGTGGCAGTGTGTGGAGCCCATGGTATCAGGGTCATAAGCTCCATAGATCCTGTGCACTTTGGTGGAGTTTTAGTTTTCATTACTGTTGAGGATTCATCCATGATGGCAAAATTTACTCTTGACTGAAATTTGATGTCTTGGTCTAATAAAATTGTAAAATCTATGTCAGAGATATCCGATTCTAGGTTGGACTGATGATCCACCCTTTGGATTTATCAACCTTCTTTAAAGGATGATGTTAAGATATCTGATGAGGCCGAAAAATCATATAAGAGGATTGGACTCATCAAATAAGAATATTATCAAATCTAGCCATCATAAGTATGGCCTTAATAATCAGCAATATTGGTCATCTAATAGGAAAAATTTTCCCTTAGGTGCACCTCAGAAATCCTCATGCATACCTACTAAATCTACCCCTATAACATCACTCATTTGTCTAATAAACTACCTCAATTTTTGTCTTGAATAGCATAATTTTGGTCTCTTTTCATACAGGATTCTATATTTGCAATTGGAATCAACTATAACAACAGAACTAATAACTTTGTTGCAATTGAGTCAATCTTTTCTAGAGCCACAGAAATAATAATTTCATGCATTTGTAGCACCTGTTTATCATAATTTCTCACAAAATTCCAATAATTACCATCAGTGGACTTAATTTCTGATTTGTTTGATGGCACCATTTTTTCGTTTCTTTTGGTTTCCTTTTCAGTGCACCATTCTGCACCTAAACTGTTCTTTTCCTTCTTGACGTTACTCAAATGAATATCTCTTTTTCAGGAGCATTTACATTTAAAGTTTTGTCATTGTTGTTTTGCCTTTCTTTGATAATTAGATTGTTTGTAATTTTGTCCACGACTTTATCACCATTTTGCAGCCAGTTTGATTTTTAATAATACCATTTTCAGAGCTAGACTCATTTTGTTTTATTAATTCTCACGCTTCAATCATAACTTTCTTGATTATACCTGAGGTTGAGGATTTACCAATTTCACGGTGCGCCAAATCCACAACAACAGTATTCATTATAATGAATTTAGCCCTTAGGAGGCATCTAAAACAGTGATTACTTCATCATCCTAGTCAAATTCTGCCATTAATTAGCTCATGACCCATCCTTGGTTAAATATCTAAAGAGTGTGTCCAAAAATTTGACCCAACCCAAGTAGTTTACTTTATAATTATTTAGCAACCTTCTTAGGTGATGGGACCTTTTACCCATTAATTAAAGGTTGCATTGTTTTTTGGTTAACCTGAAAGTTAATCAGCAAAGAAAAGTTGTCAATGCTTCAGCAACTGCCAATAAATCCTTATTGACTGGCAAAAACCTAACCAATCCACGCAAGAGTATATAAGTATTGATATTAAACCAAAATTAAAAACTTGAAAAACTTTATCAGGGATCATTTTCCAACAAAATATTAATTCATTGAATAAAATATGGGAAATTAGTTAATACCCTTGAGAATTAAACCAAACATTAGTTACAAAATAAATAATAACCTCCAAACCTGCTATGGGGTTTCTTATAATTTATCCTCAAGTAGATACAACAGATAATGCATAATAACATATTAAGCTGGATGATGTGAGCATTCCAAAAACCCAAAAGCTTCCTTGGGGGTTTCCTTGTCAGTTTCTCAGCATGGTGGCTAGTTTAGCAAGTCCACATGGGGCTTCCTTGTAGCTCTAGGTATTGAAGTTGGTAGCGCCAACCTCTCTCTAGGTGAACCCACTCTGCACCTAACTTTGGGGATCTTCATACCACCTTTAACTGTCAATTGTTATGTAAAAATTTAAAACCACAATTAACAGTAGACATGAGAAAGATCTTATTAGAAGGAAATTAAAGGTATCTATACTTAAGCGACTTCATTACAATTTAATGCCCGCTACTAGCAATTTTTGGCATTTATCACTGGCAAACCAACCCTATCATCAGCTCCTTTTTTTAGTACTAGATGGTCTATCATCAGCTCCTTTGTTAACAAAAATTCCCCCAGAATCTTAGCATTAATTGCCACCTTCATAAATATGATCCTTCTTTGGCGTCAATTGCTGATAAATTATAGTATGTACATTTTTAATGTAATTGAAAATCCTGGCCTTAATTGTGATAATTTTGAACTATATGGGGCAAAATGAAATTAAATGACTACATATTATAGACCTTAGGATCAATTGCTGGCAATATGATTACCTTCAGTGTGAGTCACCAGTTAATCCCAAAACTATAAGAACTGATTATCCTTGGCATCAGTTGCTGGTAATCCAGATAACTTTGATCTGATTATCCTTAGCATCAGTCGCCAGTAATCCCAACCTTCTAGGCGTCAAATGGCAATAAAAAGCCTCATTATTGGAACCCTCAGCCTCAATTTCTAGCAGCATTAGTTAGTTTATCCTTGGTTTCAATTTTCTAGTAGTTTTTAATAAATGATTATTATAAATTATTGATCTACCCTTGGCATTGATTGCTTGCAGATCAGATATGCTAAATGTTATTTGGATTGTTTTCAATACTCTGGAATTAGCTGATACCTGAAATGGTCTAATTTAATTGAATGGGAGCAAAAATTGGAATCCTAACGTTACTTATCATTGATTATTGAAATAGCTCAACTCAAGAAAATAGAGGAGCACAATTTGGTCACTTATTAACAACATATTAACAAATCATCAAAACTAAGTGATTTAGTTAGCAGCCTTACCCAACTATTTTAGCCATAGTTTTGGAAAGTATGGAAAGAATCCATCTGGGAAAAATATACCAACGAAAGATATGATCAAAAAAGAGATCCTTGGGTGCACTGTTCTCCATGTTAGTCAGAAGGGGTTTGTTTTTTAGTTGATATTATTTAGCACTAGTGGTGCCTAACCCAAAAGGGGGAGTGTAAACATTTACTCAAGTGGTTATTAACGGCAAACAACCCTAGTAACCTTTTTACTGCACAGATTTGGTTTCCTCATGCAATTTGTCGCGTTGTATAGTAGAATGAATTATTAATCAATAATAGTATGGCAACTATTATCCATAGTTGAGTATGAATTATTATATTTTGGCCCAATGCTCGGCCAGTATTCCCAATTAAATACTTGGGATGTCATAATCATAGGAATTTGTTCCATTGCCCTGTTCAACCTGATCTTCACTGAGATAACCAGGTGACAGTCTCTTTGGTCCAACATACAGTCAGCAGGTATCCCCGAGTGTGATTCCTTCTTCTCTAGATCCCCACTCAGATCTTTACTCTTTTCACTATAAGTATTCCAATTATTGCACACAGCAATAATATCCCTGAGACAGAACAGAACAATAAAAGCTGATGATAGTTTACTTCTTTAAACTATATCCAGAATGAACAACTTAGAACTATATATCTATAATATGATCTAATTATCTGTTGTATTATCTGTTTTCTATTATAGTGAATCCTAGGGAATTTATAGCGGGGAATTCGGCTTTCTAACCCTCAGTTGACACCTCTTCAATGAAACGGCAGCCATTGCCATTGAATCACCCATTTTCATCTCAGCAGCGATGGTCTTCCCATCTTGGCTTGGATTCTGTCATTGGACATCACAAGACCTAAATGGAAAGAGCCAGAAAATGTGTCCCTAACATTTTCCTCTTGATCCAAGTGATTCAACCATATTTTGTTAGCATTCTGCTTAGGTAATGGGACTTATTACCCATTAAGGCAGGTCACACACTAACTGATCAATTTGCTAGTTGCAGGCGGCATCACTCACCTCGCAACTTTCTATTCATTCCCAATCAGTTGGTGATGAAACCTGACCGATCCCAATTGGCACACCTGATAGTTAATCATTATCAGATGCCCCTTTTTCTTTGACAACTCTGCCCAATGAGATCTTAAGTATTCGTCCAGACCTCTGATGAATACGTCCAGGTGATTATCCCAAAATCCCCTGAATGTTTTTACTCCAAAACTCGGGCCAACTGATTTCCAATTCACTTCGCCCTAGGGAACTTTTCCCTAGCAATTACAGGTAATCTAGAAGGCTGGTATTATGGGAAAAAAATCCCAACACATCCCCCCTCTCGCCTAAATTTCTAGCAAGAAAAGGACCAGGGCATGAGAACACTGCTTCAGACACTTGATTAAATACTTCATCAGTTCAAGTGGAGTACACTCATCAATACTCAACACTGCTCAGGACCACCTTTGGCACTTGGCGTTCTTCCTCTCCCTCCTCGCTTCCACCTTCTCAGAGCGTGGTCCCCAAAATCTACTGTCATGCTGGGCTGATCAATTTACGCATAATGATATTAGTCCCAGAATTCAGTTTTGACTCATCAGGGTATATGACCGCTGTCATATTCAGGATTCTTGGTCTGGCATCCTTGATTTACTGATTTTCAACTTTTCCTAGACAGGAGACTCTTGCCATCAATGTTTGTTTTGCAGCTCAATTAGGAATACTTATTTTTATTCGCCCCTGTTATTTCTTTCATAACCTCTTAGCTCAAGTCATTCCTAATTCTTCCATTGGAGAGCTTATCTCATTAATTTGGGATTAATTTCTCCAAAATTGGAGCTTAATGAATAGTAGAGTGCATAATGTCATCTTCTATATATGTCCGACATCCCCCTCTTGTCCAGCTCATATGTTGAAATCCAAGTTAGAAATACCTGCAGCTTCTGAATAGTTTGTCTGAAAAAGACCTCTGTCTCTTCCAGCAGATGATTCAGGATGCTCAGCGGAACCTCTTCTATGGTCCTTACAGGACTCATACGCCTAGTCTGGCACCAGCGGCTAGTCCTTCCATTGAATTACCAGAAACAGTAACTAATCCCTCCAAAACAAGGCTGGCTATCATTTAAACAACTCTCAGCCAATTCTTCCTCTGCAATCTATTACAAAGTTGGACTTCAAAACTCTCCTAGATTCAGCTCCTTTTGCTGATGCTCCAACCATCGTCATAGATGCTCCAGAGATTATGTCAGTTGCTCTTGATCACTCATTTCTTGCCAGATCGGACCTGCTTTCTAAGTTCCTCTTCTGACTTAGACAATATTACAAAACCGCTGTTCTTGCTATCAAGCTCACCATCAGTAACAGTATTCACTTTGAGCTCCCCTACACTGAACTCTGGGCCCAATTCACTGAGGCTTTGACCCTAGCACTGAATCCCTCTGATCTTGATAACATCATGGATTGGGATACCGCCGCTTATGCTCTTTGCTTTTCTGGACAAGTTCTTTGAAGTTGGTCCACAAAGCTTCCAGCCTCACCCAGTTTCCACCATTCATTCAGCTTTAGCTTCTGAGAAGCTCATAATCATCACTTGCAGGATGCAATCTGCTCCCTGCATGACTATCTCTTCTCTGGCACTTCCCATCGGTATCTTCCACTGATGGCATTGATAGGGGGCATGATTTGGCAACCCCCGTCAAGCATCCCTTGTTTGTTGCCAGCCCACATGTCCAGTGTTCTTGATGAAGCATGTCATCAGGCGCTCAAGACTAATCTTCTGGCTCTGGTGCTATATCAGGATTACTTTATTTATTCGATTGCCTCTTCTTATACTGTTACTTTCCTCCCCTCTCTGGGGTTTCATTATTGGCTTCATCTGACATCTCAATTTCCCTTCCCCTAGTCACTTTCTGCAGGGCTCTGCATCCGCTCAAAGAACGTGGTTTCATGTAGGTCTAGCCCTCACTAGCATCCAATCTCATATTGATTTTGATGGGCTGTTCATTCCTACTGCGTTCCATCCTCCCTCCCCCAAGAGGCGACATAGGTGGAATCATCCCCATATTGAGGACAATTAATAAAAATTAAAAATTATAAAAATTTATATTGGTTTTTTCTCTGTGCGGTTTATAATCTTTTTTCCCAATATCCTCTATCAATTTTTTTATCTTTATTCTTCTTTTTTCCATGGGACTTGACCTTGTTTCATTTCAGCAGTCCATCTTTTATTTTTCCCCCCCAAACTGGGTCCTGGGTACTTAAACCTGCCAGTTTTCTATGGTTCAGAGGCCCTTTTTTGGACTTAACCATCTATATTGGTTCAGAGGTCCTTTTTTCAGAATTGACCTAATCATCAGGACATGACCAACTTAATGGTTCATTGGTCCTTCAGGAACTCTTTTATTTTTTTCATCTATCCATTGCTTCAGATACTTAGCGTGGACTCAATTCACAACTCTTCCATCCAAGAGATTCTTGATGGAGTAGGCATCAGTCGCCATCTTGGCGATTACTTCAAACAGACCCAACCACAATGCATCTTTTTTGTTTCTTCTTCTGAAACCATGTGTATTGCAAATAGGCAACTCTTTCCCCTATTCGATATTCTGCTAAGGCTGGTTGGTTCTTATTGTCCGTCAAATTTTGCTCATATCATTTTCTTCAACGCTGTATTAAATGCTTGCAATTGCATATCAATCAGGATATTCATCAGTCAGTTCAAATATTGCTCAGTACTCATCCCTGATGTAGGTTCCACCACCAAATATAAAATTAGTGGAAAAGCGGCCTTTCTTATGTATAACAACTCAAATGGCGTCTTTCCTGTCACCGTATGATGAATAATATTGTAGGAGAATGTCACCAAACTCAGGTATGGTCCCCACAGCGGAAGTTCTCCCTGCGACCAGCTTCCTCAGCGTCACAGCCAGAGTTCCATTCACCAATTCTATCAGTCCTTTTGTCTCTGGCTGGTAAGGTACTGAAACGACTCCTCTGATCCCCATTATCTCATTCAATCTCAGAATCACATGAGATGTGAAGTTGGTCCCATTGTCGCTAAGCAGGACCTGTGGACACAAAACAAGTATACTACTTGATCCAGGATAAACCTCGCGGTACTGGTAGCATCTACTTTTGTTAGGGCCTTCATCTTGACCCATCTCATCAGATGGTCGATGGCAACTATAATGTACTTGACTCCCCCTGCGCTCATCATCAGCGGACCCATCATGTCAATGGACACCGTGTGCCAGGCAAATCTAGGGAAGACCAGTCAGTATCCAGTTGTATTATTATATGGTTTGAGCAGCTGGCACTCCACGCAACAAGCTAGATAATCTGTGACATAGTAGTTGATGGATTCCCAGTAATAGTACTGGCGAATATGGTCAGTTGTTTTCCTTAGGCCTCCATGCCCAACAACCTTGTGAGCTGCTTGCACTATAGCTGCTCTTTCTGACAGCTTCATGAATAATAACTGCTTCCCGTTGATCATCTTAAATACTTGTCCATCCATGGTCTCAGTGTTTTCCATCGCTTTCTGAAGCACACCTTGGATTTCTTGGGGCTCACCCCGAATTTTTTTTAACCATTCTCTGGAATAGCTCATCCGCCTGCAGGTATACCATCTGGACCATTGGTAACTGTGATAAGCCTATCACGTTCTGGTGAGAAGCCCCCACTCGGTGGACAATCTTATAGTCATAAGCCTGGAGCTTAAGCCCATTGGGCCATTCATCCTTCTGGCTAACTCAAATTGTGAAGCCAACGCAACAAAGAGTGGTCCGTTACCACCTTAAGGTGCGCTCCATAGATGTACACCCAAAACTGCTTGCATGCTTAAATGACTGCAAGGCATTCATGCTCAGTCACAGTGTAGTTCCTCTCAGAGGCTGAGAGTGTCCAGCTCACATATGCCACAGGATGTTCGTCCACAAGTTCGTTTACTTGGCTTAGTACATCGCCAATCACCGTCAACAAAGCATCAGTTTGAATAATAAACTCCTGATTGAAATTCAGATATTTCAGAATCGACAAATCTATTAAAGCCTGGCATAGCTCATCAAAGGAGTCTTGGGCCTCTTCATTCCATAAAAATCCTTTTTTCAGATCCTTCAATAAATGGAATAATGGCTCAGCTATTTGGCTGAAGTCCTGGATAAATCTTCTGTAGTATCTGACCATCCCAAAGAACACTTGGATGTCTTGGACACTCTTTGGTACAGCCATCCGTTCTATGGCTGCTATCTTCTGGGTTTGCAGCTGCAATCCACTGGAGTTGATTACGAATCCCAGATATTCCAACTCTTTCTTAAAGAAGTGGCATTTCCATAGCTTGATCTTCAGGTTAGCCATGGACAGTCACTTGAATACTTCTTCCAAGTGGTGTAGGTGATCAGTAAACGTCCTACTGAACACATTTATATAAAGTCCAAATATACTAGGACACACAACAATTTCAAGTCACTCAATATCGCATCCATGGCCCTCTGAAACGTTGCAGGCGCATTGCATAGACCCTGAAACATCCTCGTCAGTTGGTATAGCCCCTGCGCGGTGATAATTGCGCATTTTTCCTGGTCTTCTGATGGCAAGTTGATCTACCAGTATCCTGAGATTAGGTCCATCGCGGAGAAATACTTCACTTCTCCTAATCGGTCTAGCACAATGTCAATCCTTGGTAGGGGACATAAATCCTTCTTTGTAATTTTATTCAGCCTTTGGTAGTCAATCACACCCAGTTGGATCCATCCTTCTTCTTCATGATCAGAATCAGACTCTCCCAGGGACTTGACGATGGAACTAGAAGACCATGCTTCACTAGCTTGCTGATTTCATCCTCTACTAGCACTTCAGCATCTTCTGATTGTTGGATCAGTCTCATCTTTATCAGCAAATTTCCCCAGTGTTGTCCTAATGGATCACATCTTGTGCACATCCCAAATCGTGGTCGTCCTGAGAAAACACTTCCCAATACTTTTCAAATAGTTGAAGCACCTCCTCTTGCTGGCCTTCTGACAGATCAGTGAGCTGCTCTTAATCAACCAATAGGCTGATACTTTCAGTTACCCCAGATGGTAATCCCATCTCATCAAGAGTAACAAAATCATGGAATCTTCTCACTTTGGCCGCAGGGATCAGATGAACAAACGCGATGATCTGATTCCTCTTGATCTTCATTGGGTTTTCACTTAAATTTGCCAGGAGAACTCGAATTTCTCCATGGCCCAGCATTATTATCCCAGGAGCTACCCAAGGCTCCACTCTGGACTTCTTCCAGGGGCTTCCAACTTCCCCATACAACAGCTCAGGAATCTCCAATGTCAACCCCATGTCAACTATCATCTGCGATCCTGGCAGTATGGTCCTCTCATTCTTTATCCTCAATGGAATTCCCCAATTCTCTAGGATTTAGGCGGCATTTCGCGTCACTTTCTACCAACTAATTGGTACCAAATTGGGACAATGCTGTCATTGTATAAGATTGATGAAGTTGCTTCTCTGATTTATTGGAGCTTCACCATCCTTCTGATATACCAATGATAACGTCTGACCCAATATGGTCAACGTATTATCCTCAAAGTTACATTTAACTCCGTATTTTTTGTAAAACTCCATTCTGATCAGAATGTCATAGTTTTGGTTGGCCAAAACTATTGGCGGCGCAGATACCACCAATGACCCAAATCATAGTGGCAACGCACTATACACTCCACAGGAAACGGTGGTGTTTGCTAAGCTGTCCCATATACTTTCTTATGTTCCAAGTCTGGCGAGATCTTCATCCTCTTTACCAGCTTGGTCAAAACAATATTGATGGGTGCTCTGCTGTCAACAATTGCCCTCACCCGCACTTGATTTACTTGTATGTCTATATACATACACTTGGAGTATTGCAAATTAGTGTTTAATGAGTGAATAGCGGCATTATTAACCTAATATAGGGTGAGAATAATTTGCGCCAATAAATCAGGATATGATTCCTTTATTGTGCTGAGGGGGATTGACAAATTAGCCTCATCTAATCAGACTTCAGATGATTCTTCAGGATTCTCAGCAGTTTGAATCTTGTCTGCCAGTTGTCAGGCATATGGCCAGGCAACTTCCTTGATTATCTCGGGGTTGATTCTCTTCACCTCGGCTCTGGTCACGGCATCTACATCAAAATTGACCACTTGATACAGCTGATCCTGATCGTTGTCTATGAACAGATCGCTGATATAAATTTCTTCATTCATAATGTCAGGAGGAACAGGCTTCTCCACAGCTCTAGACTGTTTCCTGTCTAGGCTATGGGACCTTTTCCAAATTCCTTGGTGGCTGCTGACTCTTTGGCCTGGACCAAGTTGATCTAATCCTTTGGCTCCTTACAGTGCACGGCAAAATGTTCTTTACCACCACATTGGTAGCAGACCTTTTCCTTCTTGTTCAACCATCTGAATTCTTCAGGCTTATTCCCCGGCACATTTCAATTGGTTGTCTCTTTAGCTCCTTTGTTTTCCTTTGTGGGATTCATATAGCATACCAGAATGCATTTGAAGCTTCTATTTGGGGCATCAAATGGCGCTCCCAAAATCTTCAAATTATCTACCATTTGTGAGGTAGTTATTTCTGTTGTGAACACAGAAGACATCATGCAATGCAATTCGTGATAGGGCCAAAGGGCTGCTTGCAAGGTGATTCTAGCATCAAAGTTATTCAATACTTCACTCTGACCAGGATCTATGACTCCTGGTAAAACTGATCCGTGAAACTAGCTAGAGACTCGTCTTTATGGAACTAGATTCCCATAAATTCCTGCTTGCATTTCGACATGTATGTCAGACTCCTGAACTCTTTCATGATGGCCACCTTTGCCTCAGCATACAACCAGCTGTCTCCCTCCAGGTGAGGTAACAAAAGTTCTGAAAGTCAGTGTCTAGGCAATTAATGACCGTCAACACCTTTTGACAATTTCTGTAGCCATTCATGGTCATGTCAAACAGTCAGAAAAACGCTGGGGCTTTATCCCAATGGAACGTTGGCAATTTAAGAGTTGCCTTAAATTCCTCTGGATTATTTCTGGCTGATTCTCTCAGTTCAGCCACTCGATTAACTTGAGGAGTGACTTTAGGCGTCATCTCCAAAATGGCAGCAAATTTGGGCGGCATGTTCCTTGGGGTATTTAACTTCCCAAGTATCATGCGAGGTCTTCGTTCTTTGGCATTGCTTGCCATTTTAGGCTCACAAGCACATTTGTGAGCTATAAGTTCCTCCACTTGTTTGATTTATCTCTCTATATCTGCACCAAAATTTATTAAGCAAACGAGATCTGCTTCTCGCTCCATTTTTCAGGTATAAGACCTCTCAAACGAGGTCCCCTTCTTTCTTCTTCAACAAAGTTCCTTTCCCAAGTAACTCATTCCTGAAGCTTGCTACATTATCTATATCTTCCTCCACCTTGGCGACTTGTTCTTCCAAGGCTGCAAACTCCTGATGGTCTGTTGAGTTTAGGGCATTTTGGTTTACAGTGGCTAACTCAGTCCACAGGTTGTGTAGCTCATCTTTGTACGACATTCTTATAAATTCTGCAACTCAACTACCCCTGTAGTGAGCACCAACTTGTAAAAATTTACTCAGGTGGCTGTTATCAGCAAGCAACCCTAGTAACCTTTTTAATGCACAGGTTTAATTCCTCATGCACTTCATTGCGTTGTATAGTAGAATGAATTTTTATAAATAATAGTATGGCAACTATTATCCATAGTTGAGTATGAATTATTATATTTTGGCCCAACGCTCAGCCAGTATTTCCAATTAAATACTTGGGATGTCATACTCATAGGGATTCATTCCCTTGCCATGTTCAACCTGATCTTCTCTGAGATACCCCAGTGACAGTCTCTTTGTTCCAACACACAGTCAGCAGCTATCCCCGAGTGTGATTCCTTCTTCTCTAGATCCCCGCTCAGATCTTTACTCTTTTCACTATGAGTCTTCCAATTATTGCACACAGCAACAATATCCTTGAGACAGAACAGCACAATATAAGCTGTTAATAGTTTACTTCTTTAAACTATATCCAGAATGAACAACTTAGAACTATATATCTATAATATGATCTAATTATCTGCTATTATCTGTTTTTTATTATAGTGAATCCTAGGAAATTTATAGTGGGGAATTCAGCTGTCTAACCTCAGTTGACACTTCTTCAATGAAACGGCAGCCATTGCCATTGAATCACCCATAATTATATCGGCAGTGATGGTTTTCCCATCTTGGCTTGGATTCCATCATTGGACATCCTCAAGACTTAAATTTAAAGAGTCAGAAAATGTCCCTAATGTTTTCCTCTCAATCCAAGAGAACCAACCATATTTGGTTAGTGACCTGCTTAGGTAATGGGACTTATCATCCATTAAGGCTTGTCACACACTAACTGATCAATTTGCTAGTTGCAGGCGGCATCACTCACCTCGCAACTTTCTATTCATTCCCAATCAGTTGGTGATGAAACCTGACCGATCCCAATTGGCACACCTGATAGTTAATAATTATCAGATGCCCCTATTTCTTTGGCAACTCTGCCCAATGAGATCTTAAGTATTCGTCCAGACCTCTGATGAATACGTTCAGGTGAATATTCCAAAATCCCCTGAATGTAGTTACTCCAAAACTTGGGCCAACCGATTTCCAATTCATTTCGCCTTTGGGTTTTTTCCCCTAGCAATTCCCGGTAATCTAGCAGGCTGGGAATATGGGAAAAAATCCCAACAGGGAGCCACCACGCATCTTTTTAGTTAATATTTTATAGTCAGGTAAGACCAATGGTTTGGTGTAAGTCTTGATGTAGTGCAGAGCCTAATTTACACAGATCACTGAGGGATAATGGAATTACAGTTTCCTTAAAATATTGATGGGAGAAATTTCCTCTGGTTGATAGGTAACAACTTGTTTGGTTGGTGCAGATTGTTGATGAAGCTTGAGAGGGTATTTTTAGGGACAAAGCCTTTATAACTGGTTGGTTAGGTTGGGTATGAGGCGAGAGAGGAAGTCAAAACTTTTTTGAACATTGTGGGTTTGAATCTGAGGATTTTCATTAATTTGCTTTGACATTTGGTAGCAAAATTAGGTAAAGACAACTTTTGAGTATTTGATTGAATGTGGGATTCTTGTCATACTTATATGGGTTTCGTGGGGTTTGGGCATTTTCAGGTTTTCTTCATTCAATAGTCAATCAAGTTTGATCTTCTAAAGGAACTGGAGGTAGTGGTAGGGTTCATAACTTCTCAATTATTTATTTTTTTTAGCATATTCTTGCAATAGTAAGGATAATTGATCTAATTAAACCGCTGGAACTTCATTCTATACTGAATTTATTGCATTAGTTTTTAGTTAGAAATATTCTTTACCATGGGCTGAGCGAAAGTTTGAGTACACGTGGGATTGGACTGGCAAACTGGATGAGGCAGTTGGCGGGTTTCAAAGTTGGTTGTTTGGACAAGGCTGCTGCTCCCCTTGATAGGGGCAACAGCCACCCGTATGGACAACCTGGCTGTTGGGACTGAGGGGAATCTGAAGACCAGTCCTTTAAAGTGTGCAGGGTTGGTTTTGAAGTTTTAAATTACACTTTAAAATTTCCAGGTATTTTATTATAGTTACTTTGGTGAAGTCTCCAAAAAGGATTTAGAAAACACTATAATAATCATTGGCTTGAAGAAAGGCTAACTTTATTAATGAAAAGACTTAATATTTATAGGTTTTGTGGTGGTTTGTTTCTGATATGATCTTTTTAATCTCCAAGGGATTGAATCTTCTAAGATTTTATGAGCTGGTTAAGCATGATCATTCATATAAGACTTGATGAGATCAGAATCACTAATTCCCCACTCAGCAATCAGTGGAGGAATATTTGGAATAAAAGAATTGGAGATGGAAGAAATGGGGGAAATCTTGACAGTTGGATAGAAGAGATAGTATAGATTAACCAAGAGTTGGTTCAGATGTTTATAAATATAGTTGAAATTGGCTAGATAGAGGCCAGAGGTTCTCAAAGAGAGAGTTGTTTATAATCCTGTTACCTTGGGTAAATTGGGGAGAGACAGAAAGTAGTAGGGATTTCCAGTAGAAATTAAATGGTGAATCTAACCAGGTTCAAAGAAAGAGAACTAAATGGAGTATATAAAGAGCCTAAAAAGGTAAAAAAAGTAAATATATTTTGGGTAAATAACAATAATCTTAAATAGTGCTAGTAAAATAAATGAATAAATAAGGAATATAAGGAAAAGTCAGAGCAAGCCCTGTTGGAACTGGGGATAGATTAGAAAATATTATTTGAATCTTTAACAAGGTAAAATGAAGTAGGTAACAGAGTGAGGCACTCATAAGATAAGACAAATTAGGGATAAGGTGAGAAGTTAAAATAGGTATTTGTTCTCTAAAATAAAGAATAAAATTGAGATAGGGAGTATCAGCCTTGAGTTCAATTTCTGGATCACTTCAATGGAGATTTATCCCAAGTACATCAGTCAAGTGTAAAAAAGTACTAATAGAATTTAACCAATGCTTTTTAATCTAAAATTAATAATACTTATGAGCTTTAGGCCTAAAAGCATTGTTTGTTAAACTAATTGTAGTAAATATAAGTCAAGGTTGCCAAAAAATAAATAAGTTGGAAGCCCCAAGTTTTCACTTCATTTAAACTATTGTGAAACACCAACAGATCCAATCCAAGCCTAATCTTAAGGTAAAAATTGTAGTTTCTAGGTTGAAAATTTATTTCATAGTCCCAGAACTCCAGAGTTGGTGTCATGATTAGATAACATTGTGAGGAAAGACTGCTTAAATAAAGCTGAGCGGGATGAGGTCAAGGGGACATAGGTGAGCCTGCCTGCCTTGAAGCACACCTCAGACCAATGCTGGGTAAGGACAAGGTATGACCAAGTTGGTTCTGGGGGTGCGCGTGTTGGTTGGATGTGCGTTACATCCACAGCCTAAAACTCACCAGCTATGTTGAGAATTAAAATGGGTTGTTACATCTAATAGAGAATGAGGCATTGAGTCCCATTAATTTACATATATTCTAAATCTGTTAGATTATGCTTCATTAAATCACCCATGTGCGAGTTTACTCAAGCTATAGCATGATGATGGATGTGAAGTTGTGTTTTTGGTTAGATTGGGAGAGGTGCCTCGCCTAATGAAAAAGATCCCCTAAATTTGTTTAAAGGTAATTTTATGAGACTAACCTCCTCTATTGGTCAACTTGCTTACAATAAACCCCATTTGATTAATTAAAATGATTGCTTTGTTTGGCCTCTTTGCCAACCTCCTGGAAGAGGTCTCAAAGGATGTAGGTCATTTTATTCTTTCCAAATTATCTTTAATCCTGTTACTCATTTGGTTGAAACTGAACCCCTGCGCATTGAGGGCCCAAAGAGCCTAGACGCGGATTTTCACCTGGCGATAAAGTCCTTTTTGGGTCAGATAAAGTTCTGGCTTTTTTGGCATATTGGGAATTTATATCATCTTGTATACCCTCTCCCTGGGGCCTTTGTAGACTGTTATCCTTTGCAGTTCTTTTATTCACTATTGCTAGTGCGTTGTTCCCTGGTTTTGTGGTTGGTCATTCCCCACCACCTCTCAAGGAATGAGAGAGTTACATACACTCTCTTGACATTAGTTGAACAACTATTTTATTGTGAATGAATTAGTTTCCCCAAGTAGGGCTCTCTCTGAGCATCAACCTGGTACACTCGCCGTTCTTCATGGTCACTGTGTTGCTTACCACGGCGTTTTCATTTGATTTACTTTTGATACAGCTCAGCGTTATTTAAAACAAAGAAATTTGGTTGCCCTACCCTTCCTGCTCATACTTGGTGGTTTCAGACCCTTTGGGATCCTGTTGGTATTAATCCAAGAATTACCCCAGAAGTGTATTCTGAAATTCAGCAGGCACAAGCTTCCCAATGCTTCCAAAGCTTAAATATGGGAAATCTAAATAGATCTGATTCAATCTCTTACAGTATTGATTTATTGTTTCACTTGTCCCCTGGTGCAGTGGGCTGGGTATTTACTGTGTTCTAAGCACAACCACTTTTATTGAATTATGTAGAAGGTTTGGAACGCTTCCTAGAAGCATATCATCCTGATGTGTCTCCCTTACAAACCATCCATGAGTTCTTCACTCTCTCCAGGTGGGACTCCCCTTAGGGCAGTATTTAATAAGTTTACGTTTGGGCCCAGACTTTACCTCTGTCTGATGTAATAAAACATCTTTTTTTCCACTTTGGATGCTCCTGCAAGAGACACTCTGGTTTGGCATACCTCCCCTGCCACTTCAATAATCTGTTTGAGGCTCTTTGGGGTGTTTTTTACGCATTAACTGGAAAAGGGACAGGTGATTTGGGTATCATTGTTTCACTTACACTGGACCCTATAAATACCAGATTATGGGACTTAAGCACTTTTTTGGAAGTGAAGGCTTCTTTTCTTCCATACCTTTGGCTTTATAGGATCTTAAAAGTTGGCGTATGTCTAGCCCTAAGGTTGCAACTAAAATGCAGTTAATTTAGCAGCGTTGGTTTCATCTGCATAGTCACCTATAAATACCGCCCCCAAGCATTCAAGCACTCCTTTGGAAATGGAATTTAGTTTTCTAACAAAACTTCACATTTGGGTAAATGTGAGGGTCAATGAAGGTCTAGACACGTGTCAATGATGAATGACTCAATTTATTTGGTTAAAGGTAGTTTACCTGAGAAGACCTCTATAAATACAGCTTCCAAAAACATGGTCTTACTTTAATTGGAACAGTGGCTCCCACTGCTACTACCTCAGTTCTGATGGAATTCTAGGGTTTGCTTGAGTCTAGCCCTGAGTTGAAAATTGATAAAAATCCTGAGGTTGTTGCTCCTATGAGACTCCCTCCCATAGAGCCTAGCAAGCTCTCATTGGAAGGGGCATCACTGTGATGGCAAAGGATGGCGAAGTACAAGATTCTATCAGATCAGGTATTTTGCCTCCAAAGCCTGAAAATGATCTTTCAATGGGAATGATATATATAAAAAGGAGCTGAATAAAAGCTCATGTGGGTCCAGCCCCAAAATGATTCTCATTTATCGCATCACCCCTGAGAACCCGCGCTTGTTTCCCAAGACGAATTAAGAACTGAAGAAGTTGAACAATATTTATTGTTACATAGTGTTGGTAAGTATGCTGCTGAGGATACTGTGGGGTGTGTACCCTAAGTGGTAAGGGTTGCAAACTACCCTTCACCATTCTTTGATGGGAAACTCTTCTGGGGGAGTGATTAAGCTTATATAAGAATCCATGGTGAGCTGTTATCTTTATTGCTATAAATATAGATTACTTTGGTTATTTTCAGCTTTCTGCTACTCTTTACTCCCCTTCAGGGAAATTCAGAACAACTAATTTGGTGGATACTGGAGCCTCTGAGAATTTTATTGACCTAGATCTTAATGACTACTTAAGTTGCTCTACTTACCTGGTGGAATGGGTAGGGCGGATGTTTCCAAGGGTAGTCCAAATATGAAGTTTCAGAGTTGGTTGATTATCAAGTGAGCAACTACCATATGACTGACAGCTTTTTGGCAGTCAAAAATCATCTGTACCTAATTATCTTAGAAGTGGAGTTGTAGCGAAGGTTTGATATCAGAATTAATTTTAAAGCTAACACCTTGATGTTATCCTTAAGAGTGGACTGAAATTAGTAATACCATGTCTGAAGTAGACACTCAAGGTAATTTTCCCTGATGGCAAAATGTACTCAAACTCAGACTTGCACCTATGCTGAAGCCTACTTCAGAAGTGCCTTACCTTCCTGATTGGTAAGATTTAAATCTTCATTTGATGCGGCTTCTGCAAATACTTTACCAGATCATTCTGAGTTGTAGTGTGGCTTCAAACTCACGGTTGACCTGGTTCTCAATTCCTCCTCCATCTCTTTGACTTTAATAGAAGAGGCAGCTTTGGATTTTTTGGTCACGAAGCAGCTATCTAAAGGGCCATATTTCAGCATACCTCTCTGGTATGCTCACCAGTTCTTTTTGTGGAAAAAGAAGATGGTACTCTACGTCCTTACGTAGTTTATGATAACCTGAATAATGTTATCATACCTAATCTACATCCAATCCCAGTGGAGGCACAAATTTCTCGCTATGTGAATATGGCCAAAGTCTTCTCCAAATTGCATTTCCAGAATGCTTTGAATGTATTCACATTAAAAAGGGGCAGGAATAGCCTACTGCATTCCATATTAGGAAGAGGATTTTCTAATTCTGGGTCATGGCTTTTTGGGCTTAAGAATGCACCGGAGATTTTCCAACGTCATATTAATGAAGCTTTAGAGCTGTTAAGTGTATGAACGGTAGCTTAAATGAGTGACATTTTTATTTACTAAAATCAAGCATCCCATGCAATCCACCCGCAGCAAGTAGTTGAGAATTTGAGGGAAGCAACCCTAACGTTGAAGATAAGCAAGTGAGAGTTTTAAAGTCCCAGGTCATCTTCTTGGGCAACATTATATTGATAAAGGCCACATGATAAATCCAGATAAGGAAAAAGTAGGTCTTGACTGGACTGCAGCAAACTTAAGTAAAGATTTGAGAAGTATTTTGCGGACTTAACCTTTCCTTAAGAAGTTCACACCAAGAATTTTATGAGTTAGCAGCACCTTTATATAAGGTTATTAGGACCAAAATCCTTTAGTAGTCCTCTTCACTGTAGGAGCCTTCCAAGATCTTAAGTGACCCTTCTTTAAAGTCAATCCTTCACCACGTGGACCCTAAGAGGGAGTATATAATGGTTAGTGATGATACCAACTTTGCAATAGATGCTGCTCTGTTACAGATGTTGAATATAGATTTTAGCATCCTGTGGGATATTTTTTGCGGAAGATGTCCTTACTTGTGCTTAATTATGAAGTTTATTACAAATAACTATTGGCGGTAGTGGAGACACTGAACTATTGGCGTAGTCATCTAAATTGTTCTTCCCAGCCATTCCGCATTCATTTTGATCATCACGCACTATTTTTACTATCAGGATCCTCATGATCTGACCTCATGGCAGACCTGGCGGCATGGAACCCTTGCCCATTTGTGTTCTCTTATGAGTTTACAAAGGGCAAGGAAATGGTTTGGCTGATTCTCTGAGTCAAAACCTGCGTTGGCACTTGGGTCCCAAAGAGGTGGATTTTAACACACACTTAATTCCTCTTGATAAGAAAGTATTTAAGCAACCACACACCATGGCATGCATACCAGTTCTTTATCCACTGGATAAGCTGATGGAGTATGGTATTTTCAGAAAAGTCGTTCTTCCCAGTCCCTATCATCATAATATACTATGTTTCTCGCCAAATACAAGTTAGATCAAGAGGATATAACCAAGGGGTACCATGTAAAGAATGAGATGGTATGGTTTTAAGGGCGTTAATGAGTTCCCACTAGACCAATATATCTGGAAATAATCACGGAACACCATGATGACATAATTATAGGGCACCCAAAAGTTGAAGACTTGTAGCTTATCTGTCATACATATAACTGGAAGGGATTAGCCGCACAGGTGGCAATGTACTCAAGGAGTGCTTGGTTTGCAATAGGATAAAACCAAATCATCAGCCTCTTGTGGAGTTGTTAGATTCAGTTCAAAAATCAGCAGGACTTGGACTTCCCTCTCAGTTAATTTAGTTGTAAGCTACCCTTGTTGGAGGGATATGATGGTATCATGGTTTTGGTGGACAGGTTTACTAAGTTCGCACATTTTATTACAAGTGATACCACAGTAATGGCGGCGCAGATGGCTAATCTATTAGTTTCACATATGTTTCCCTCAATGGGGTGCCTTAGGAGATTATTGGTGACCATAGATCCCAGTTCACTTCAGTATTTTAGAAGAGTTGTGTAAAACTCTTCAGATTCGTTTGTGCCATTCTACTGCCTACCACCTTCAATTAGATGGTCAGACAGAGCGAGTGAACCAGTGCCTTGAACAATTATTGTGGTGTTACACTGCAGCGGACCATTATGATTGGGTTTCTCATCTTACCTGCTCCAGTTTAGTTATAAACTCCCAGCATGATTCAATTGGGGTTTCTCCATCATTTGCCAACTTTGGGTTTAATCTCTTATTTAACATGGAGCCCAGCGGTGTTTCCAGGGTAAAATCCGTGGTGGACTTTTCCAAGTCCATCAAGAAAGTACACAAAGGGGTAACATCAGTTTTGATGCCGCTATGAAGATTTATAAGGAGAAATTAGATGGGTAGAACTGGGTGGGTAAAGCATATAAAGAGGGAGATCTCGTGATGCTTGATGCCAGAAATATTCTAATTAAGCAGCCATGCAAAAATATGGGGTGAAGAGGTTATGCCCTTACCGCATTATCAGGAAGGTGGGTCATGTCTTGTACCAGTTGGATCTTACCCCATCATTTCAGATCTTTGCCATATTTCCTAAAAGCAAGCTGACCTTTTTTGAGGGTCCCCACTAGATACACCCAAGGCATACCTCAGTGATGAGACACTGGAGTGGGAAGTAAAGGAGATTGTAGCCTTTTTATCATGCAATAGAAGACTTGAGTACCTGGTGTCACAGAAAGGGTTTAACTGCGGAAAGAAGCTGGGTGCCAGCACTCAACAGTGTACATGCAAAAGACCTTATTAATTCATTTCAAGTGCTTTTCCTAAAGGCTGCAGGGTCCAAGGCTAAACTAGGAATCGCCTTTATGAAGCTGGCTCCTGATCATAAGAACTTTTTCCTGGAAGAAGCCTCTAGTGGAGAGGTGGCGCCTCAAAGATGGATTGGAGGGTAAAGTCATATTTAAATAACATTATTGTGGGGACAGATTATTTATATAAGGCTGAGCGAGATGATATCAACGGGACCAAGTTGGCAGTCCGGCCTAATCTGAAGCACACCCTAGACTAATGGTGGGTAAAAAATATATGACCACGTTGGTTTTAGGGATGTGCGTGGTGGTTGAATGCGCGTTACATCCACAGCATTTAAACACACATGCTATGTTATCCTACTCACCCCCATTCTCTGTTAAACTATCTTTCCTCTCATCCCTCTGCCGCTGTCCTGCATGGGACGCCGCCCCACTTCAACTACATTACACTCTCCATGCAGTGCACTGAGTAAGAATCATCATCAGTGGACACACCGCCCATAGGGGTTGCCCTACTCCCCGTTTCACACAAGAAGTCTGTGGGCGAATCTTTTCAAACAGACTGGCACCCCAACGTCCCCATCTCATTTCCTGTGTGAAATATCTTGACAAGCTTGACATCCCTTATTCTCTGGAGATCCAGAAGGACATTTGGCATTTCAAACACCATCCTCTGTTACAATTTCAGATTCGCGCACATGTGGAGATGCCTGAGAAAGGTGAACATAACTGCTGAGAAGTCCAATGCCTCTCATGCTTCATGCATTGTATGCAGTCATTATGGTTCATTGGTATATCGCTTGGAAGATTGCCCACCATCACAGGGGATTTGGCGAGATGTTATGCGCCTCTTTTGCCAGAGAGTGAGCAGGCTTTCATCCTGTTCAAAATATCTTCGCCTTTTCCATGACCTCCCCTATCCATCCTTCACTCTGTGCCTTAATTATTGCAATAGCGCTATGGACGATCCACACCATTGTCTATGATGCACTGTCTGTAAACTACCCCAACCCTCTGTGAAGCTATGCGTTGCTTCTACTCTCACCTTTTGGATTACTATCAAAGCTGGCTGTTTGTCCACCTGTCATCCTTCCAACGCCGGTTGGTGTCATCCTGGCTCCCCATCTGGTCCCTCTCGTCATACCCTTTCTTTCATTTGTGTGCAGATTCAGCCCAGGCCTCCCCTGTCACTCCCCCTATTCCTTCAACTAGCAGTCCCGCTGGCAACAGGAGGTAGCCTTGGGTCCTCTGGGGTGCCTCTCGGTTTTCTTAGTGTTTTGTAGTTGGAGTTTATCAGAAGTGTCCATCCCATGGTTGGCTTTCCATGAATAAAATTTATAAAAAACACACAAGCTATGTTGAGAACTATGATGGTCATTATATTTAATAAGAGAACGAGTCTTCAAGTCCCATTTAGTTTACAATTAATCTGAATCTAGTAAAACTTATGCTTCAGTCAATCACCCATGTGTGAGTTTACTCAAATTATAGTATGATAATAGATGTGAAGTTTTGTTTATTGAGTAGATTGGTGCAGTGCCTCACCAAATGGAAAATAATCTACCAATTAATTATAGTAACTTAAGAAGGCCAACCTCCTTCATTGGTTGACTTGTTTACAATAAACCCTCTTAGCATAACAGTTCTCTGGACTATAGCTGAAGTTTGAAAACGAGTTCAAAGCAGTAAATTAATGGAGAGGCTAAAATACAAAAATATGGGGTGAAAGATTCTACTTCAATGAGTTAGTAAGCGTTGATATTTAGAGGATGAGTGGTGACGTGATGCCTCAGGGACCTTCATGGCCCTGTATAAACAGGATCTTACACAGCCTTCCATATTGACCACCTAGTCAGTGCGCTCATTGTTCTGCATTATCCTCATGACTGCAACAGTGGTGTTTGCACCTCTCGTGGTTCAAGAAATGGGGATAAATTTTCTGAAGGATTCTCCATTGATTTTGATATGAATGATGCTTCCTGATAAAACTCTCATCAGTGCCTCCATAGACAGATTTCATTAAACTGGCTCAAGACTTGACTTTCTGAGGCTCAATTTGGGAGTAGAATTTTAACTTTCTCATTGTCTCATATCCTAACAACGCCTCCCTCAAGATCTTGTCAGAGGGGGTTATATGGCCAAAGGAATCGGCCATGTACTTTGTTCACTACTGTCCCCTGACTGTTGTTGAAAATGGTGTACTCTGAATTCGCCTTATGAATGATCTTATAAGTTCTGGACCAGAAAATTTCATGCTTGTTCAGTTGACCTCCAGGTTGATGGTGATAGAATGAGTTCAACTAATTGAAAATATGGTAGAGAGGGTTGGCCAACATTAAATCAAGATGTCACACTTTCTGTTGTGGTGACAACGCCTTGCGTGGTTAGGGCTTATATCCAGACAATTTCATTAGCTAAGGACCTTGTCACGATGTAGGAGGTGAAGATCACATATTTTTTTATAAAAAACCACAATACCTGAATTTCCTGTATGATAGATATAATGGTTTACTTTTTTAATAAAAAATTTTCACTCAAGGTAAACTTCCTTGAGTGGCAAATCCAATTGATTTTTCATACCTAAGTTAATGGAGGTAGGCCAAATGATGGATGGCAAAAAAGTATCTTTAATACTTATAAATAGGATATAGAGGAGATCTGGGAATCATTCTTGGGATAAAATTTCTAAGCGTTTCCAAGCAGAGATCTATACTAAATAGCAATGAAGGGATTTTGTGACATTCTGGTCACTCCTAAACAGGATTTGATTGCTGCATAGATCAGGTTTGAACCACAATATTGTGAGGTTTCTGATAAGCAACATTTGATTGCATAAGTCAGTTTTGAACCCTAATATTGGGAGGCCTTATTTTAGTTAGGGTATCCCAAAAATAGGTTTGAATGAATCATTAGAATGGGAGCAAATCCTGTCATCAGATGTACTTGAATCTTTAATTTGGGTCAGAATCCTAACAATGCCCCCTCTGGATCTTGGTGCAGGGGAAGAATGCCGTAGAAATTGACTGTGTACTAGATTTATCACCATTCCCTGAGTGACATTCACAATAGACTAAAATTCTCATTTATAAATAAATTTGTAGGGTCTTAACCAATTGGTACCTAATTTGTTATTGCATCCACCAGGTCAATAATGATAAAAAACTAAATCACCCAGCTAAAAGTATGAAGAGGAACATGCTTTATCATTAAATAGGCTGGTTTCTCTGGTTATGTAGCAGACATATGTTTAGAAACCAGGGCATTAAGTTGGTTAATCTCATTAGTAATACTTCTCATAACTGCTTCAGGGGATTTAAGGGAAGCTTGATTTAACATGTCAGCATTCTTAGATGGTGTTAAAACTGGGAGATAATGGCTGCTCAACTACCACCCGTAGTGAGCACCAAACGTTAAATTTAGTGGGAGCTGTTTACTTTTTTCAGATAGTAGCTCGCTTCAGCTCCCTTGTTTAACTACACAGGTTTTCTATTTGTGTGTTGTCTAAATTGTTGATTATAAATTGTATTGGGAAGTAGTAGCATGAAGACTACTACTCTAGTTCAGCTTCTTCTAGTCAAGATGTTTATTAGGTTTAACACAAAACTGGTGCTCGTCCTAATCTTATATGGTTTTCTGGGATATTATAGAAGCGTTTTCTCTCTTCTGCAGAACTTAATCTAGAATTAGGTTCAGTAGTCCTTCTTTCTTTTCTGTAAACCTTAATCTAAGGTTAAAATTTCAGGGGTTCTTCTTTCTTCAGTGTAACATAACGCTATTTGGGCTCAGAGGTTCATCTTCTTTCTTGTCATGCAGATTTTGCAGAGATAACAATAACATAGACAAAAGATCTTTTTATCCTCCCACCTCTAGTCTCAGTAGCAAACAGTCTAAATCATCAAGATACTTAATATTTTTATCTGTAACTATGTCTGCTTTAAATAAAAAACCTTGGAATTTATAAGGAAATTTGGCTCTAAATCTTTTGTTGTCGCCCAAATTGGAAATAATGGCCGTCGCTATGAATTAACCCTCCAGGGTCGCATAAAACAATAATCTTCCTTATTGATAACAAGCAGATTCTCCCAAAAACCTCAGTGCAACCTCTTCTGGGTTGAAACAAAGAACATGTCCCAACACTTTCGCTCAACCCTCATTGAGCTACCCCTTATTGGGTAAAAATTTTCTAAATTAATGGGACTCTTACCCATAAGCAGCACTTTAAAACCCCTAAAAGGTTAACTTGCAAGTTGCTTTATCACAGGTGGCATTACTCACCCAGCAACTCATAATCCCCTTAGTCAATTAACAAATACACCTGATTGACTCCAAAAGTTAATTAAGTTATCAATAATAAAAGCGACAACCTAATCACTTTTTTATTGTCAGGGATCACCCCCAACGTAACATACCAATCCAAAAGATCAAAACCTAGAAAATGTTAAATTTGTTCAGGACAATATTCAACAATAAGTTTCTTAGGTAATCTATAACTCACACATTCATTAGCAGGATGAATACCCTAGTGGACAAGCAGATGTAATATTTTTTATTAAGCTTGTTAATGTGGGCATATTAAATATAACACATCCCCCCACTTGACCAGATTATTCAGCAATGAGTTTTTCTGGAGGCATAAACTGCTTCAATTATGGCTGAGTTGCCAGCATGGTTTGTTTTGGGTTTCTCTTAGTCCATCTTCTTTCCTTGATAAATGCATCTCTGGGTAATTCTTCTTATTAGCGCATTCCCATTCCATGTCCTCCTTGTTGCCACCACCACAGAGCACAGTTCACACAGCCCTATGCCATGTCAGCCTAGTTCAGGTGCTCTTGCTGATAAAAGGTCTGGAAAGCCTGTTTTTCACCAGGTCAGGGATATTGACACTTCATAATTTAAAGGATCTTCTCAGACGGCTTCTCCAATTCCTTAGTCCCTGTGTCCCCCCAAGCTGGGCTCTCCATTAATGATTAGAGCAGATCCTTTTTTCCCTAGGGACTACTCCTGGTGTATCTAGTTTCAGCCCATCCTGATCCTACCAATATGCTCATACCAGCGCCTTGTGCTTCTCTTGGCAGACCCAGTTTCAACCCAAGTTGGTCCTGCCAATATCATAAGGGGACATCACCAGATACTTTTTGATGATAAAAAATAAAATTGATATTTAATATAATTTTATTTTTATCTTTTTATATAACTTTTATGATTTTTTTTATCATAATTTATTTTTTGTATTTTGTCCTTATGTTATTTTTTCTCTTTTTGCAATGGTATTTAGCCTACAAGTAGGCTTAGAGGTCCATCCTTTCATTTCTATTACTTTGGTTCAGAAGTTCATTTTTTTGAACTTATCCAGCTATCATGGTTTAGAGGTCTATTTTTTGGACTTAAGACCTCTCATGGTTCTGCGGTTCCCTCCTGGGACTTGATCAACGCCAGAACTTAACCTATTTTTAGTAGGTTCAGTGGTCCCTCTGGAGCATAATAATTTATTATTCCCCTAGATTCAAACTTGAGATATTTTAGTATGGACTTAGTTCACCATACAACCATCTGTGAGGTTCTTAATTGTATAGGATTCAGTCATCAAATTGGTAATCACCTCAAATGGACCTGACCACAAAGCATTCAGCTTATTCTTCTTCCAAAACCATGGGTGTTGCATTAGCTACCCAATCCCTCACATGAAACTCTTGTATCACATGTCAGTTCTTGCCATCCGTCATCTTCACTTTAATCCTTTTCTTCAAGATGGTATCAAATGCCTGCGATTGCAGTTCAAATATAATACTTGCAATCATTTCAGGCATTAATTAGTATTCTTCCCCAATGCTGCTTCTATGGTAGAATACAAAATCGGTGGTAATGCTGCTCTTCATCCATAAAATAACTTGAAAGCGTTTTTTCTGTCACTGTATGATGACTGATATGTATATGAGAAGGTAAATGAACTTAAGTAAGTTCCCCATGAAGAAGTTTTCCTGCAACCAAAATTTCTCAGAATTGCGGCTAGAATTCTCTTTATTCGTTCCACCATTATGTTTGTCTCTGGCTGATCTGGAATGGCTACCACTACTCTAATTCTTATAAGTTCATTCATCCTCATTATCACATAGGAGGTAAAGCTTGGTTTCATTGTCACTCAGTAACACTTGTGGAAATTCATGTTGATATACCACTTTGTCCAGTATGAATCTTGCCACGCTTGTAGCATCCACTTTTCTCAAGGCTTTGGCTTCTACTCATATAGTCAGATAATCTATTGCCACCATGATGTATTTTGATCCTCCTGTACTGATACTCAGGGGTCCTATTACGTCTACTGACACCATTTGCCACACAAACCCAGGGAGCAATAGATGGTATCCTGTTATCTTCTTATAAGACTTGTGTACTTGGAATTCCATGCAAAATGCCAGGTAGTCAGTGACATCATAGTTGATCAATTACCAGTAGAATACTGTTGAATTTGGTCCATGGTTATTCTTAGGCTACTATGTCTAATGACTTTATGTGCAGCTCAGATAATTTCCGCTTGTTCTGACAACTTTGGGAATAAAAACCGTTTTCCAGCAATAGCTTTTATAGTCGTCCATTTTTCTCTTCAGTGTTTTCCATTTCTTTCTTTAGAGGACCTTGAATTTCTTAGGCTCATTCCCAGCATTGCCTTCAATTATCCTCTGGAATACTCATCTTCTTGATGATAGACAACTTGGACAACAGGCAATTTTGATAATCCGTCAGCATTGATGCGCTGCTCCAGCCCAGTTTATTATCTAAAATCATAGGCTTGTAGTTTTAAAACCCATTTAGTCCAGTCGTTCCTCTGGTTCCTTCAAGTTTTGGAGCCAACATAAAAGATGCTTGGTCAAATAACTTTAAAGTGTGTTCCATGGATTTACACTCAGAATGTTTGCATACATAGATCAGCGCGAGGCATTCACGCTCCAACATGGTATAATCTCTTTCATCTGGCATTAGTGTTCTGATCACATAGGCCACCAGATGTTCTTCCGCGTCATCATCCACTTGACTCAAAATGGCACCAATTGCCATCAATGAAGAATCAGTTTGGATGATGCATTCCCAATTGAGATCAGATATTCTAAGACAGGAGTTGTCACCAATTATCAGAGCAGCTCATCAAATAACTCTTAGGCTTCATCATTCCACACAGAGCCTTTTTTAAGATTCTTCAATAAGTGGAGTAATGGCTCCACAAATATAGTGAAATCCTTTATGAATCGCTAATAGTAGTTGACCATCTCAGGAATAATTAGATATCTTAAACGCTATTCAGGATCACATTTGTTTAAATGCCATAATCTTCTGTGGCTGGGATTGCAGCCCATGTGAGATTATCACAAACCCCAAGTACTCAGGCTCTTTCTTGAAGAAATGATATTTCTTTAGCTTGATCTTGAGTTCACTATCTCCAGGCGCCTGAACACTTCTTCTAAGTTCTCTAAATGATCCGTGAAGGTCCTACTGAATACATAGATATAGTCCAGATATACTAAAGTGCAGGACAACATAAAATCACTGAGGGCATAGTCCATTGCTCTCTGGAATGTTGCTAGCGCATTGCACAATCCCTGGAGCATTCAGATTGGCTGATAACGTCCTTGTGAAGTATTTATTACACATTTTTCTTGATCCTCTTTTGGCAAATAGATTTTGCCAATATACTGAAATCAAGTCCATTGCCCAAAAAACTTGACATTCCCTAGGAGATTGAGTGCATCATCAAATTTTGCAGTGGATAAGAATCCTTTTTAGTCTTTTGTGCAATTAGTGATACGTGATCACCACACAATTTTATCCATCCTTTTTTCACAATGAGGATCAGACTCTTCCATGGACTCAATGATGGATTGAGGAACTCATTCTCAACTAGCTTGTGATTTCTTTGCTAACCTTATCTTCAGCAGCTTTAGAATGGCGGACAGGTCTCATCCTTATCAGTGGGTATTCCTTAGTGTTGACCTAGCAGATCGAGCTTTTGCATTTCCCAGGTCGTGGTTATCTTTGGCAAATATCTCCTAATATCTCAAGATTAATTAGAGCACAGCTTATTATTACTGCTCATATGATTCAGACAGATGCTCTCAATCAACCAAAATGTTTATACCTTTAACAACATCTATAGATAATCCCATATTCAGTTAATGTTCCAAAGTCATGAAATCTGCTGATCTCTATCATTGGGATTAAATGTAGAAACGTTACACCTTGGGTTTTCTCTATCTTCATCATGTTTCATCCAGATTAGCTAATAACACACTTATTTCTCTGCTTCCCTGAATAATAATCCAGAGCTGCGTATGGCTTCATTCTCAATTTCATTCATGGGCTGATGCATTCTCTATATAACTGCTCCAGGATTTTAAGCGTTAGCCCTGCGTTAGTTTATTTGTATTCCTGGTGGTATAGTGTTCACCATTTTCATTCACAATGGTATTTGACGATTTTCTAGGATCTCCTTCACTATTTCCCTCCATTTTCATGCAATCAACTTTTACTGGAAAAGTAATGATGCCATTTATTGTAAATCAGGTTTATAGAATTGCTCTTCTTTGTCATCGGTAGTTCTCCTTCCTGATGATATACCAAGGGCAGGTTTGCCCCAATTTTGTCAAATTATTCTCTTCAAAATCACATTTCGCGCCATTTTACTCAGGAATCCTGTCCTAATATGTATGTTGTAATTCTAATTTGTCAGCTCTATGACAGGAGCTTATACCACAAGTAATTTAAGCCAGAGTGGCAGCACACTGTAGGCTCCACATGATATTTTATTATCTGGTTCAGCCATTCTGTATTCTTTTGGTGTTCTATATCTGGCGAAATCTTCATTTATTTCATCAATTTGGTTTAAAAGATATTGATGGGAACTCCACTTTCAATTATCACCTGCACTCTAATTCAGTTGACTATGATAACTACATAGGTACACTCATAGTTTTGTAATAAGGTATTTAATGTGTGAATAGCAGCATTACTTGCCAAATCAAGAGTATGATTTGTTGTGTGGATAAATCAGGAAAATATTCCTTGATCATATTAATGGGGAGAGATATGTTATGCCACCTAATCTTGTATTGAGTAATTCCTACAGGCTCTCAATAGAGCTAATCTTGTTTTTAGTTGACAAGCGTACAGACAAGCCAATTCTTTATGATTTTGGGTCAATCTACTGTGCTTTAGCTCAGGTAATGGCATTTACATCTGTCATGAAATAACCGGATAGATTCCTTTCAATAATATTGGATTTAGGGGTGTCAGTTAGTCAGGCATGATTGCCAGCTAATCGCTTAGTTTGATATTATTTAATTATATAAAAATATTAATTGCTTTAGGTTTGGCGGAAACCTAGTTTGCATCAACTTCAAAGTTTTGGGCGATTATAAAATTTCTTGTGGAAAGTCGACGTATTTATATCAACATCTGACAATGATTTTGTTGACTTGATTTTGAGTTTGTCAGAATCTTACCTTGGTGCCTACTTCCATGAAAAATGATTGTGGGATTTTCTGGTGAAAGTCAAAGTATTTTTATCAATCATTTATCATGAATTTACTGCCTAATTTTGGAGTACAGCAACTTGTGCTGAGGATTATCAAAATGTATGTTTGTAATAGAAAGTTATATATGACTGAACCAGCAACTCATGCTAAGGATAAGTCAACATAATATTTGGTGAACAGGATGAGCGGATTGGAAGAGAATAGCTACCATGAATGACTGCAATTGGTTGAAGTTCCAGCTTGAATGGCTGAGGGGTTTTCATAGGCGCAGTGGCCTATAGTATATATAGTCATTCTTCCCTCCAAATAAAGATCTCTCTCACCCTTTATTATTTTAATTGTTAGTAGTTCATTAGCTAGATTAGGATAAAATGGAACTGGAGATACCTAAAGTTGGTGTGAGGTGACATGACTGGAGTAGCCAACGCTGCCAGCTCCAATACCTCAGCCTTGTGAGAAACTGGAGGGAACCTGGCCAACTGGCCACCAATGACATTTGCTGAATGGCCATCAGCCCTGTGGGGTGCAACACGGGAGTGCCTTGGCCACCCAGGATTGGAGTAGGACTTTCCAGGGCATGCTCAGATGGGTTGGCAAACGTTCAGAATGGTGGGGCAGTGCAGGAGTGCTTTGGCTGCCCAGAATAAAGGCAGGACTCACTGGGGCACACCATGGACCCTAGGGATAAGGTGAAGTCGTTGACCTGCTGTGTTGGTGGGTAGGATGTGGACTCATAGGGGGTTGGTACACCTATGAAGGCGAAACAGCAAAGGGTCAACCAGTCTCCATACTGGTTGGCCTGGCACACTAGCAGAACCCACTGCTTGGAAAATCAATTTTCTGACAAATCCAAATTAACAACCTTGTAGAGCGTTCAGTTGTTTCATCATCTACTAATAGTCAGAAATATCTATATCATCATTCAATATATTGGAAGGAACAAGTATGTCACGATGTCAGATTGTTCCTTGTCAAGACAGCGAGCCTTTTTCAATTCTTGGCTGATTTCCTTCTCCTAAACTAGAATGATTTGTTTCTTGGGTTTCTTGCTCCATTATTGATCAGCTAAATGTCCAGTTCTCCACCATTGGTGGCATAAGATCTGTCTATTCCGTCCATTCAAATACTTTGGGTTTGCTTCCCATCATAACTCATTTTGGTTTTCTTTATTTTCCTTGGCAAGTTTCAAAGTATTTTGGGATTAAGTCTAATAAACTTTAAAATGTTAGTTCAGCACTTCAAAGGTCACCTCTAGCATTTTTATATAATCCACCATCTGAGATGTTAACATCTGTGTCACTAGCACTGAAGCTTTTGTTTCATTAAATCATGATAGGGCTGAAGCACTTTTGCATTACAATTTATGCATCAAAATCCATTAGCACTTTTTCATTGGCCAGTATCTGTGATTTCAGTAGAATCAATACATGAAAGCAGCAAGAGTCTCATCTTTTTGGAATTGAATGCCCATAGATTCCTGCTTGCAATTAAATATCTGCATAGAGCTTCTGAATTCTTTCATAATGGATTCCTTGGCCTCATTATAAGACCAATTGTCCCCGTTTGGATGAGGTAACACCAAATTTCTGACAATCAGTGTTTAGGCAGTTCATGTTGGTCACTGCCTTTTGTCAGTCACTAAATTTAAACATTGCATCTCAAACTTTGAGAAAATAAAGTGGCATTATCCTGAGGGAACGTGAATATTTTGGTGTGATTTAAGACTCATATGTGGCTCCACTGCCAGTGTATTCCTGCACGATGACTCAATTGACCATAAGAGTAACTATAGGAGTCATTTCCAAAATTGCTCCAAATGACCCAGGCATATTTCTGGGTGGTGGACTCTTCCCAACTGGAGTTTTGTGAGTGTTGTCAGCTTCTTCTGCCTCTATTTGCACGCAATCACATTTGTGATTCTCCAGTTTCAATATGCATTTCAATAGCCACGATATACCTTCAGTAATCTGGCATAAGCATTCTTAATCTGCTTCTCGTCAGACTTCTGAGATAATAATTCTTTAATTAAATCACCCTCCTTGCGCTTTAAGGAATTTGACTTCTCAATTGAGGTCATTGTTGATTTTTACAACTTGTTCAACCTCTTCCTCAGCCTTCATCACCCAATCTTCCAATGTAATGGAATTGGCTTGTGATGCTGAGTTATCAATGTTATTGTTATTGGTTCTTAGATCTATTTAAAGCTATTGTAGTAATTCTTATATGACATGATTAATGTGATCTTATTATAAAAGCTTGTTGGAACTTAACTGCCCCCTAGTGAGCACCAGATGTTAAAACTTGGAGCTAGTGGATCCTCAAATACCCCTTATAGTGAGCACCAAATGTTAAATTTTATGGGAGCCGTTTACTCTTTTCAGATAGTAGCTCGCTTCAGCTCCCTTGTTTAACTACACAGGTTCTCTATTTGTGTTTTGTTTAAATTGTTAATAATAAAGTGTATTGGGAAGTAATAGCATCAAGGCTACTACTCTAGTTCAGCTTCTTCTAGTCAAGATGTTTATTAGGTTTAACGCAAAACTGGTGCTTGTCCTAATCTTGAATGGTTTTCAGAGATATTATAGAAGCGTTTTCCCTCTTCTGCAGAACTTAATCTAGAATTAGGTTCAGTGGTCCTTCTTTCTTTTCTGTAAAACTTAATCTAAGGTTAAAATTTCAGAGGTTCTTCTTTCTTCAGTGTAACATAACGCTATTTGGGTTCAGAGGTTCATCTTCCTTCTTGTCATGCAGATTTTGCAGAGATAACAATAATATAGACAAAAGATCTCTTTATCCTCCCACCTCTAGTCTCAGTAGCAAACAGTCTAATTCATCAAGATACTTAATATTTTTATCTGTAACTATGTCTGCTTTAAATAAAAAACCTTGGAATTTATAAGGAAATTTGGCTCTAACTCTTTTGTTGTCGCCCAAATTGGAAATAATGGCCGTCGCTATGAATTAACCCTCCAGGGTCGCATAAAACAATAATCTTCCTTATTGATAACAAGCAGATTCTCCCAAAAACCTCAGTGCAACCTCTTCTGGGTTGAAACAAAGAACATGTCCCAACACTTTCGCTCAACCCTCATTGAGCTACCCCTTATTGGGTAAAAATTTTCTAAATTAATGGGACTCTTACCCATAAGCAGCACTTTTTTTTTTAGTACTAGATGGTCCCAACCCAAGGGGGGGATTCATTGATGTTTATTGAATTACGCCTGGGCTCCTAAGAGCCTGAGGCGAGGGAAGGGGAGGGAGGAGGCATCGAGAAAGGGAGGGGGTTTGCGCGCCAGAGCCATGCTGCAGTGACAACTGAGCGGGGGAGGGTTGGCGACATAGTGCAGACCTTCAGGGCCATCTCAAAGTGTACCTGAAAGTGGGTGATCATGTGTGGAAGGGTCCACACCTGCTGGTCAAAGGCAGCACGAAGGAAGGAGTTATGGATGGTCCAGATGGCTGTGGCATAGGCGAGGACACGGAGGGGTCGGTGGCAACCAGGCAATGTCTGCTCAAACATGAGGTCTTGCACAGGGTGTCCAGACCAGGGCTGAGCATGGAGGAGCGCGCGGGCCTTTGGCCGAAATGCGGCGACACCTGGACAGGTGAAAAAACGATGGAGGTGGGAGTCAATAGGCTCCACACAGCGGGGGCAGCTTCGGTGCTGGAAGGTAGGGCCAGTCCGGTCCCCTGTCCTGTATGAACAGTGGAGCACTCTCCATAAGGTGTTGGACACCTTTGCTGACAGGATGGGGTGATAGACGTCCTTCCACAATTCCTTAAGGTCAAATCTCACGGAGGAGGGAGGAGCTCAAGGAGTCTTGGGCGGATGGGAGGACGATCTTGGGGGTTGAGGCGAGTTGTGACAACTTGTCCATTGTGCACAATTGCATGGCGACGTGGGCTGAGGCCAGGGCCTTCCCTTCTGTATGGGAAGGCATGGTGGATCCGCGCGCCTACTCGTTTCAGGGCAAGGAGAGCCTGGTTCCAGTAGGGGGATGAGGATGGTTTTAGGCGATGGCCTGGGTGGTTTGTGAGCCACTCCCCTAATGAGGTCAGAGATGCTCTAGGAAGACCCAGAGCTGCTGACACTGACTGGCGGAGGGCGGGCGCCCATTGGGGCATGGGGGTCGCGTCCCAGCAGACAATCGGCCATAGGAACTTCAGGAAGATTGTGGTGGCGTGGGATCGCGTGTCCAGAAGCCCTAGGCCCCCTTCATTGCAGGGTCGGGCAATGGTTGAGAGGGCTATTGGTGGATGGTTTGAGCCCCAGATCCAACAGCGGAGGAGTACATTGAGCCGCGTATAAAAGGCATCTGTGAATGGGCAGACGTGCGCTAGGAACCAGACTTTGGAGAGGAGGAACACATTGGCCATCAGAGCTCGACCCTGGGGGGTGATGTGCCGCCGGTTCCAGCTGGCAATCCTGGAGTTAACTGCTGCAAGGAGCAAGTCCTCATTGTCTTTTAGCGCAACTCCTTGTTGGTTGGTGAGAACGCCCAGGTGACGGAAGGTACCGCGCTCAGGTTCAATACCAAATGGTGGGGGAAGGTGGGGGAGCCGACCTGTACAACTGTTGTCTTGGAGGTGTTGACCATGGCGTTGGACGCCTTGGTGTACCTCTCAATGGTCACAGCAGCGAGGGCAACATCCCCAGGGCAGCCAAATGCAATGGCAGTGTCATCTGCAAATGCCATGGTGCGTGTGGGGGCTTTACCTGGGACCAGAATCCCTGTTAGCTTGTCCTGTAAGGAGGCCAAGAGGGGGTCAAGGGTGATGTTAAAAAGGATAGGGCTCAGGGGTCCCCTTGCCGGAGACCTTGTCCAACTGGTACTGCCACTGTAAAACCCATTGGCGCCAGGACTCTGGTGTGGAGCTGGTCATAGAGCGATGATATCCAGCGCCTAGCTGCGGGTGGGAGATGGAAGCGGGCCAGGGAAGCATCAATATACTTCCAGGCTACCCGATCATATGCTTTCTCCATATCCAGAAGAGCCACAAAGCCATTCACCTTACGAGAGTTAGCAGTCAAAGTCACGTGAAGGTCATTATAGTTGTCCCATAACGACCTCCCCGGAATAAAACCGTACTGGGATGGGGAGAGGCGAGGTGACACCCATTTGGTGATGCGGTTGGCCAGAAGCTTCGTGAAGAGCTTGTGGTCTGTGTTGATCAACGCTATGGGGCGCCAGTTCGCCAGGTTCTCACGGTCTGACTTCTTGTGAATGAGGGTCGTGATTGATCCTCTGGAGTCGGGGAGGACCTCGCCATTCACCAAGAGTGCAGCGAAGAGGTCGCGGAGGGTTCTGGCTATCACTGCAGGTTCCAGAAGGTACACCTCAAAGGGTATTCCATCTGGGCCTGGGGCTTTAAGCCGTGGGGATTTCAGAAGGGTTTCCATCACCTCCTGGATGGAAATAGGCGCCAGTAGAGCCTCATCAGCCCGTGGGTCAATGGGCGGCTCTGGAGCCCGCCACAGGAAGTCTTGGATGTCCGATGGGTCCACCTGGGTGGCATGGAAGAGGCTGGAGTAGAAGCGGTGTAGTTCCTGCGTGATTTCCTCCTTATCTGAAGTGGTTGTAGTGCCAATCTTCAGTGCAGTAATATCCTGCGCTGTTGACCGGGCTTTCTGTTTCTGAAAGAAGAAGCGGGTGGGGCGTTCCCATTGAGCATAGTAACGAGATGTTGTAAAGTTTGCTGCCCGTTCTTCCTGCAGTGTGAGCTCCAAGCGGAGTGCTTCCTGCGCCGCTTCCCAGTCTTCCAACCATCTGGGAGAGGGCGAAGGCTGGCAGTTTCGCTCTAGATGTCTGATTCTGGCTTCCGCCCTTTTGACTCTGGCGCGAGCTGCAGTCATCTGGGCTTTGGCACAGTTGTAAGCAACGCGGGTGATGCCCTCCTTGGTCACCGCCCATCTAGCCTTGTGGTCAAGCAGGTGGGGTGGGGGGAGGTGAGAGTCTCCCGGATGGTCATAGACAGCTTCTCCTTAGTGAAGGGGTTGTTGAGAAGAGCTGGGGCAACCCTAGGCCAGAACCTACGCGACGGTCTAAGTGTGGTGGTGAGGACAACGGTGAGTGACCTGTGATCACTCAGATGGTTGTCACGAGAGATGGGAGAGGAGACGCGGCCAATTAGCAGGGGGCCAATCAGTGCCATATCTATGCGTGACGCTGACTGGAAAGCTCCTCCATCATACTGGATCCTAGTCATGCAACCTAGGCCAGACGCGGAGGGTGGAAGCGCATCTATAAAGCCACTCAGGCGAAGGAAATCCTGGAGGCGACTTGATCCAGGGCGTTCCTTTGCTGCAGGGGGTAAGAGTCACGGACGCGACTTATGGTTGTGTTGAAATCTCCTAAGAGAACTGTATTCCGTGGGAGATTGAGTTGGAGGAGCTCTTCTAAGAGCCGATTTTGCTCCTGACCTGCATTAGGCAGGTAGATGCTTGCAGCGAAGAAGGAGAAGTCAGGAGTGGTGAGTTTGGCCAGTATGAGGCGGCCACCTAGATATTGTGAAAAAGAATGGGTTTTAACCCGGGGATTCAAAACAATAAGGGCGGCATGGTTTGTCCAGAAGGAGTTGCCTCCAAACTGTTCATTCCATGCAGATTGTTCGTGGGGGAGGATATGGGGCTCCTGGACAGCAGCGATGTCAATTTGTGCTGACCTGAAGTTTTGGAGGAGGCGGGCTCTCCGCTTAAAGTCCCGCAACCCATTTGCGTTGATGGATTGCAGGGCCAGGGTGCTGCCATGGGGACTCATAGCTGTTCCCCTCCATGTCCTGGGGGGTTGCCAGCGCTTAAACCTGCTGCTGTGAGGCGGCTAGTTTTGAGTCCTTTAGCTTGACTATTAGCTGCAATCCGTGAGGAGCGTCGAGGGTTCTGAGGGGAAGGAGAGGGTGGGGGGCGGAGGACCCAGTAAGCCAGCCTAGGATGCTGCCCCCGCTCCGTTGCAGGGGAAGGACCTGAGGGTGCTCAATGGTGACCTCCGCGGTGTCCCCATTTGATGAGTCTGAGTCCATATTCACTTCCTCCAACACTGCAAAGGATCCGCGCGAAATGGACTGTGGGGTTGGGGTAGGACTCTTTGAGGTGGCACTTCTACTGCAGGCCGCGAGTTGCCAGTCCATGCTGGTGGGCATAGCTCCATTGGGAGCTGAGGGCTGATGCGATAAATCGCTGGTGGGGGTTGGTGGGGGTGCCGCGGAGCCCTGAGTGGGGGTGGCTGACGAGGGGCACCCTGTGGGAGATGCCTTGCGCTTGGTGAGAGAGGGAGTTGACTCTGGGAGATTGGAGGGGGTGCCCATTGGAAGGGGGCATGAGCGCGAAGGTATCCCACACCAATAGTGGGGTTAGCTGTTTCAACTGCTAGGCGTAAGGCCTCAGGGGACAGGTCTTGAACGGGAACCCATTGTGTGGGTTGTGGAATTGCTGCTGCAGCCATGTGGGATCGTTTTTGGCCTGGTTTAGGCCCCTGGGTGGTGGCTAAGAGGGCTTGTTTTCGAGCTGTGCAGCCACTATACAAGTGTCCAAGGGCGTTACACCATGAACACCGGGGGCGCGCCTGATCAGGGTCGACAAAAAGATCTCAGGGCATGCCCCAACTACCGCCACACGAGGAATAACCTCAATGTTGCGGGATACAGTGGGGGAGGGGATGAACGACGCCCTAGCAGTGCGAGCTCTTTGAGTGGGAGCATAGTAAGAGGGGACGCTAAAGTCCACTGAAAGAACAGACCCAAACCCATTAAACCACGATGGAGTGCCAGTTTAAGAGACTCAGGATCAACAGTCGTTGGTAGGTTGGAAAAAGTAACCCATGAAATTTTCTCCAGGTGAGAGCGTGTGCGGGAGATGCGAAGAGATCCGCGTGGAATAATGACCTGGAGGTGGCAGCATGGTCAGCAAGGGCAGCTTCAGTGAAGTCCACATCGATGTAGTGGCCCTCCACTGATTCATGGATGGTGGTGTTAATAGGGAATGTCTCCGCAATCGCTGCAAAGTATGAGAAGTAATCCTCTGTATAGAATTCAACAGGGTTATGCCCATAATAAAGGCGAATTGCGTGGGAGAGGGTTGAGCGAGGTAGAGCTTTTGCGCTCTAGTTTCGGCCCATTTCTTCTTAACATCGGCAATAAACGCCACTTCACGGGGATCAGCTTTGGGTAGCGTTGGTGCCAGAGGTTTTTGCCACGCCCCAGTGGCTCCTTTGGTACGTTTGTGTTTGCTTTGGGCTGCAATTGCAGGTTGAGTGTGAGCTGGTGGTTTGGACAAGTTTGCGGAGTTCCCTTGTTTCTGGAATGTTACAGCAGTTGCTGGCGTCATATTAAATTGAGGGGCGGTTTGTTGGGCCTCGCTAAATTGGGGAGGCCCATCCAGATTGGAATTAACTCCAGCCAGTTGGGAGGAGGGAGATGTTTCATCACCATCCCAGACTATTTGGGTAAATTCAGCCCAAGTATTTGCTGTGATTTCGTGGGCAAAACTCACTGGCTGATTGGTGAATTGGTCGTTTTCAGCATATTGAGATAAAGTGCCGACTTGAGAAGTGCCGATTATGGGGTTTAAATGGGACGGGTGAGATTGGAACTGGTGTGAAGTTCCAAAATCTGAACCATTTAAATCCCCATTGGGAAGAGTAGATTGTCCCAATTTGGTGCTTAGTGAACCAGAATGTGCGGCTAATCCAACCTTACATCCGAGGGTTTGGGGGCCAGGTGATTGTTGGGCCTCGCTAAATTGGGGAGTCCCATCCAGATTGGAATTAACTCCAGCCAATTGGGAGGAGAGATGTTTCATCACCATCCCAATCTATTTGGGTAAATTCAGCCCGAGTGTTTGCTGTGATTTCGTGGGCAAAACTCATTGGCTGATTAGTGAATTGGTCGTTTTCAGCATATTGCGATAAAGTGCCGACTTGAGAAGTGCCAATTACGGGGTTTAAATGGGACGGGTGAGATTGGAACTGGTGTGAAGTTCCAAAATCCGAACCATTTGAATCCTCATTGGGAAGAGTAGATTGTCCCAATTTGGTGCTTAGTGAACCAGAATGTGCGGCTAATCCAACCTTACATCTGAGGATTTGGGGGCCAGGTAGCTGGGTATCGCCCCTCATGGAGGGAGCCAGAAACACGGCGTCAGCAATAATAGATGGGGCTGAATTAGCTGACACAATGGGGGAGGTGAATGTCTGGATGGGCTGAGTTGCATTCAACTGAGCAGATGCCATTAAAACAGCGTGGGTGATGGCCTCCTTGGTTGGAGGGGCCCAGCGGGTTGGTGGGAGGCAGCACACACAGAGCTGTTAGGCGTGCAGGTTGCAGAAGTGCGATCAGGTGAACTGGCGCTAGTTGGAGTAGCTCCAGGTTGGGGGGTGGTGCCTGCTTTCATGGCTGCTGCTTGAGAGCGGGTGATTCTGGTTGACCCTGAGGTGGGTAACCGAGGGTTGCTTCATTTGGGGGTGTTGCTGGCTCGTTTGGCATAGCCTGCGGGTTCTTTTGCGGGGTTTCCCGCCATATTTGCTAATAGTTTTCGTAAATCTCTTTAGTGGAGCTAAATTTCAGGCTGAATTGATTTTCGAAAAGTGATGCTTAGCAGAAAGAGAAGAATCAGCCCCATAAGCAGCACTTTAAAACCCCTAAAAGGTTAACTTGCAAGTTGCTTTATCACAGGTGGCATTACTCACCCAGCAACTCATAAACCCCTTAGTCAATCAGCAACTAAACACAATTGACTCCTACAAGTAAAATGATATCAATAATAAATAGACAACCTAATCACTTGTTTATTGTCAGGGATCACCCACAATGAAACATTAATGATCTAGAGGATCAAAGCCTGGCGAATTGCCAAATAAGTATCAGTATAATACCCCACATTAGTTGTCACATATAACCATTAACTCCTACAGCCATTAGCCGGATGAATTCCCTTTTGGACAAGAAGGTGTACTATAATCAATTAAGCTGGGTAATTTGGGAATATTAAATCCCAACAGATGGAAGTTGTGATTTTGATCATACAAATCTTGGAAGGGATAAGTTTTGATAATTTTATGATAAGTTATTTAATAGGCAAAGACTGAACTAGAGAGATATTGCGTTCAATGTAGAAGGTCATATATGGCCATTTTTCAGAAGGTTGAGGTTAATGTACCATTTACATGCTATACGATTCTAATGGTTGTAGGATGGTAAGGAGTGAAGACTACCTGTGTGGTCTCTTTAGTTTGTTTGCATCATTTTACCAGAAATGATCTAATTCTGACTATTATCAGAACGAGTTATGCTAGGGCATCCATGTTGGGTAATAATCTGATTATATAGGAATTGGTGGTAGCTTTTGCTGAAGCAGAGGTGTTGGGAATAATGGGAATCATGCAAGTATGTATGAGATTTGAACGTGTACTGACTTACAAAATAACCAGTGGAGCTCTTAAAATTATAAAAAATTAAAAATTTAAAAATTTATTCAAGGCACACCAACTAGGGGACAGACTTTACCTAAATGGAGTCATCAAAACTAACCAAACCAAAAAACCTGAACTTGTTGCCCTAAACGGTCAGTAATACACACACAAATAAAAAACAACCAACCAGGTGGCACAGCGGCGAGCCGCTTATCCCACCATGGTTGAAAAGGAAGGGGAATCAGGGGGCTCATCCACTGTACCTGCATCATACAAAGCGCGGGCAAAGGCAGAGAGCAGGGATGTGTGTTTATCAGTGATATGGGGAGTGAGATCGCAGAGGACCAGTTTTTGTAGAAATCATCATCATAAATGGCGCTCAGGTAAGTGGACAAGCACTTTTCTGTTTGGATGCGGATGACAGGAAGTTGGGAAACTAAAGTAGTGTTAGCTTGGGTTATTTTTGTTTTGAATTGTGAAGCTGCAAACACTTTCTAAATGGCATCTGCAGCATTTTTATGTGGCTGGAGAATGGTATTTTTGCTCTGGGGGGCTGGTCTGGGCAAGAATGGGAGGGGGAGACCTTTGGACGATTTTGTTGCTGTCTGGGATATAATATTATGGAGGAAAATTTTATCAAGTTGAACAGCAGCTGCCACATAGAAATGGTGTTGGGTGCATAACAAATTGTCATTCAAATGTGGAGCATAAAAGCGCCAAGGGATCTCAATGGGGGATCATGTAGGGACAATTCTCTAATGTTGACTTTGGAGTCTTCAATCACATTGCTGATTCCTTAATTTTAACTAATGAGGACTATGGATTCAAGTCATACAAGCTCAGGTTTTTCTCAATAGGGATGGATGAGGCTGGCAATTGGGTTGGGGCTTGGGAGTGAATTGTTATCTAAGACAAATCCTGATTGGTGGGAGCATTGGTGGCTCCAAACTTAGGATGGGTCTTAATGGCTTCTGTAGACACAGCAGTAGCAGCAGGCTTTTAAAGAGGTGGGGGTAAGATTGCTTTCATTCTGAGAGGGCTGCGGGGTGGCCAGCAGACAAGGAGCTGGTGGCTGAGACTATAGAGGCGGCAAAGGCAGCAAGTTAGGGGCAACTCCACTTTGAGTAATCCAACTCAAAGCAGGATGTACAGATGGTCTGCCCGCCCTTGACGCGAGCCCATAATGGGTGGTCAGGGGAAGAAGCAACAAAGGAGTATGGGGTAATCAGCTCTTCCAATTTTAAAAGATATCAAATTTGCTAAGAAAATGAGCTCCCAAAAGAGCTTGAATTCCTAAATCTTTCCTGAATCTTCCAATTTACCTGACAAAGGCACTGATTCACTTGGCAGAGATCTTGCCTTCCAAAGAACGCCATAAACTGACACCATAACCCCAAATGGCCGTATACCAAAAGCATTTGCATTCTGCTATGCCAAATTATAAGATCTCCTTACTAAACTCAATCCCTATTCTTTTACAAGATCTATACTTAGAAATAAAAGAACTCGCATGTGCCTATAGTTATCACCAATTATTGATCAACAAAAAACCTTCAGTTTTGACTAGTTGTTATACTACAGATTTTCCTGACTGTTTTTTATACAGATTGTTCCTGTTTGAAATGAAAAAGCTACCTTGATGACATATTTCAGTTATGAGATTGCCTTAAGAGCACAGCAGCCCTAAGAGATTCCCGCTGGAGCTACATTTTACTAATAATTGAGTAGTCTTTGAAGGTCTTAAACTTCAAAGAATCAAACAGAACCAAAAACTATCTTTTTTGCCAGGTCCTTCTGAGGCTACCTGGTGAAGACATTTCTTCCAGATGAACAATCCCAGCAAAACAGCCTTCCTAACATGGAGGAGAACATGAGCCTGACCCAATGGTTCATTAGCAATAGTCCAGATACCCCTCTACCTTACAATTGAGAATTTTAGTTCAGTTCAACCATGACCATGTCTATCTCCACCATGGATGATTCGCTTTATAAAATTCAGACTTCTTATGTCACTGACACTGTAACCGCGTAATTGGATGGATCTATCACCCCTAAGTTGGAGATCCAGTCATAGCTGCACCACCCAGATTGATAGCAACTTGACACATATATATTCCTCACTGACCTTCTTGGCACTGAAGTAGGAGTAGCCTAAATGGAATCCTACTTTGGTTATCAATGCCCTAGTTTATACACCAAATTCAGCTACTTGGGCTACATCACTTGGCTCCAACGGCAACTTAGACTTTCTCATTAATTTCACACAAAACTCCTTGATTATAAAAAGCCACGTCAAATTTTAGATGAGAAAACTGTGAGGCTATTTTGGAAAATGCTGAGGAAATCAATGAAAATTAACATCACCTAGCCCATATTGACAATGAGGTTATTTAATACCAGCAAATGAACTTTCTCAGTGGATGATTCATGCAGCTGTCAACATGGATCAACAAGTGGAAAGCGCTTTATTTACCCTCATTGATTTCTTCGCTAAAAATTGTTAAAACATTGATTATTGAATTGCTGCCTTGGCATTTGAATTTAGCAGTCGTTAAACAAACTGCCATGCCAACAATTCAGGTGATATTATCTAAAAAGGACCTCCTGGCGAAACTGGACCTAGTGGGAAGGAAGGAGAACAAGGATTTTCTGGAACTGATGGTTCCCTGTGTTCATCCTCGATACTCTTCACCTGTTGGGCCTTCATTTGATGAAAATCATGAATTCTTGATGAAGGCTCTTGAGTGACAACTATTACTGGTGGCCCAAGGAGCTGAGATGACTAATGAAGGGGATCATCTTGATGAATATCTGATCTTTATCTCCTTATAAAACAATTATGCAAAGATGACTGCAACCTGTGCAAACCCAATTTGTTTCTCAGGCCTAAGTGGATCATCAACTTAAACGGATGAACGCTAAGCTCCAAACCATTGAAGTTAAACAAGATTTTCTTTCCACTCAATTGGCCCTTTAATCTGCCAAGATTGAAAAGCTCCGTCAATATATAGACACTAAGCCCCCACATACACATGTTATAAATGCTATACTACAATATGACGATATGGATGAATTGCGTCACCAATTTGATAAGATGTACCTCATACTGACTTAGGTACCCTGGAACCCACTTAGTCTGAGTGACCAACTTCTCTGGTCATACATGTGCTCTCCAAACCAGTTGGATACTTTAAACACGGCTTCAAAGAGGAGTATATGCCTAAGACTGAAACTATATAGTCTTACTTTTTGTGTGTGAAGGTGTAATGGAACAGGCTACAGTTCATCATAAATGCCAGCACATTAAAACCCGTCTGGATAGAAAAGCCAGTGATGATTAAAGCTTTTTTGTTGCTCGCTGGTGAGTTTTTCTCCTGAATTACCACAATAATTTGCAGGAGAATTAGTTTCTCAACTGCAGGATATTATTTGAGGGTTATGTTGACACCGCTATAATAAACTAGGAAAATAAAACCTAGAAAAAAAGTTTTTGTTATTTTATTAGTATGCAATGGGTTAAAAAGTGAACCCTATTTTTATGTCACTGCTTAGTATATAAATGATCTGAGGCTTGAAATGAGCCGTCCAAGAATTCAGCATAAGATACAAGTATCAATATAAGGAAATATAGGGTTTGACATATTGGATCTCTCAAAACTCGCTTTGATTAAACAGAATGGTCAATGAAGGGTCAATAGTTGGTAATACCAGTCGTTAGGCAAGGTCTTTATATATCTGAACCATTCTTTATGGGGGAAAATCTTTACACCTGGCGTGACCCCAGCTGAGGCTATAAAAGGGGGTGGTCCTCGCATAGGTGCTTTAACAAAATGGTTAATGGGACGAGGATAAACCTCAGATGGACTCCCCTGATTCCGCTGTATGGTCGGTGCAATCTGACTCCCTAAACTTGAGCTATTAGGCCGAGTAGTATTGATGAAAGTATTGCCCAATTTGAGGGGTTCCACCAATAGTTATCCAGGGTTTTTTTTGGCAAATTTCTTCCTTATTATTAATCAAAAACACTCTTATTGCATAATTGGACTTGTAATTGTCTGACACTACCCCCTTAAAGAATGTTAGGAAAGGAGTAAGGCCGCAAGAACTGGCAATGGACATGGTTAATAGTAATTCCAGTATCCAGGGATATTATAGAGTACTCATCCTCTCGCTTATAAGTTGACAAAAGGGCCTTTCCAGATAGACCTGAGCTTCTCACTTCTGGGAGTGATAAAATTATATCTATTATAGCATCAATTCTGACACTTTGAAGGAAGGGAGTGGAGCCTGGAGCCCATTAGCGGCTTGACCCTCTTTGGTGACAGTCTTTGCCAGGTTGGTCATCGCCTCTGATTGCAACTGGATGATGTGATGGGCTAACTTCTTCATAGCTTGCTCAGTATCAGTCCTATTAAAGAATATATCTTTGGCTAGTAGTGCTAGCACCCCAGGTTAATGACCATACAACACTAGGAAAGGTTACAATTTAAGGATCCAGTGATAGCTGATAAGGTAGGTCTAAGTTCACTGGATAAGTAAAAATCCCATTGAAGAGGGTCTGAAGTGGCAATCTTCCATATAATATAGAGACCAGGGTCCCATTGGCTCTTTCCAAAGTACCATTGGTGGATGGGTTATAGAGAGAGGATTAAAGCTGTTACTTTCACATGGAGGTAGCAATGATCTTCACTACTCTGGAGGTAAAATTTTTTCTATTTTCACAAAGTAGGACCTCAGGAAAGCCATGGAAAGCAAATATATATTGATGAAGAAAAGTGGCCGTGGCTTTGGTAGTTTGAGAAAGAAGGGCTACAGCCTCAACGCACTTGGCAAAATGGTCTATTCCCACTGTCAGGATTCTCCCTGGATTAGGTGAAAGCCTTGTCCAGGGGGAAAATCGATATAATTATACAAAGGGCATATTTTACAGATGGCCTAATAATTTGAGAACAAAGTTTGGTTCAACCAGAATACTGAATTTGGGGCTTAGCCCAAATTGTACTGAATTTGGGGAAAATGTACATTTTCTATTCATTATCTAATCTCTATCCACTCTTTATCTATTCCCACATATCTTAGCATCGGGACTTTCCTACAGGTCCTTTGACACTACCCTTAAATATCCCTATTCCTATCCTTATATTTTGAACACTATAAATAGTGCTAAATTATTCTAAATAAAAAACTTCCCATCAGAACTACTATTTTATTTTACTTTACTTTAATGGAAACCATCTCATTCAAGGCTTCTAACTTCAAAGCCTGGCCTTCAGATGATCGTGCCGCCAATGATTCCTCCCTGGCGGCCCAACAACCACTAAGATGTACCAGTTTTTCCCGGTAGTCTGGGGTAGAGGGCCTACCACTTCTAGACTTATGGTGTGAAAGGGTCGTTGAGGCGTAGTGGATTGGTACTGATACCTGATCTTGTTGCTGAATTGCTTCTTGAAGGTCAGACAGGCATCCAGGTCTTCAGTTATTGTCTCCATAATTTTCTTCCATTAGTATCGCTCTTTTATCCACTCATAGGTTTTTCATAATCCGCTATGCCATAGAATGGTATAGAACTCCAAGTTTACGGGTACTCACACTGATGGTTTGAGGTAATGCAAACAATTCACCCTTGTTTTTCTTATAAAACTTCCCACTTTTCACCTTGGTGTTGTGGGAGTGTCAAGCTAAGGTTTTCCTGATGGGTTCATCCTCATCTTCCCAGGCGTCGAGGTTCATAAGGAGGTCATGCAGCCTCCCAGCTTAACTATTATCCAGGTGAGGGACATGCTGCCAAATCAACCCATCATCATTAATATAGCGATTTCCCACCCAATGCTCAATTGTCATTTCATAATGATGGAGCTTCAGAACCCTGCGAGCCAACCGTCCTGTGGGGTCCTTCATATTCTGCAACCACTTTAAGGATGCGTGGTCAGTAACTATTTTGAAGGAAGTCCCATATAATAAAGAGCTGGTAGTACTTCACAGTGAGCAGGACCGCAAGTCACTCCTTCTAAGTGATCCTGTAGTTGCGTTCAGCCTTTGAGAGCGTCTGGCTGAAGTATGACATGGCGTGTTCGACCCCATTTTCATCCAATTGAGCCAGGATAGCCCTAACGGCATAGTTGGAGGCATCCATGAACAATATGAAGGGCTTAACATAGTCAGGATGATGGAGGATAAGCTTTCGTTGCAATAGCTTCTTCAGGGTCTCAAATGCGGCTTTTTGGTCATCACCCCAATGGAAAGGAGTATTTTTAGCCAAGAGGCGGACGAGGGGCTCACTGAGCTGGGCGAAATTGGGGATGAATTGATGGTAATACCCCATCATGCCCAAAAATACCTGGATGTCACGAAGGGTTTTGGGCGCAGGCATTTTGGCTATTGCCTCAAACTTGTCTTAGAGGGTTGAATATCATCTTGAGAGATTGTGTGCCCAAGGAAATCTAATTTCCTCTGGAAAAATGTGCACTTAGATGGGCTTTAACTTGATGTTGGCCTCACGTAGGCACTGAAACACCTCCTTAGGGTGAGTAAGATGTCCATTGAAGGTCTTTGAGAACACCGTGATATTAAGATATAGATGACGCAACTTAACTTTAGATCCTTCAGGTTGTTCATAGCGGGGAGGATACCCAAGTGGTAGGGTAGGGACCTCTACTGCTGCTTCCCTGAGTTCAATTCCGGTATTGGAACTTTGGGTAGGGGACAATTATGCCTGTGTTGGCGTTGCGCACCAATGCCCCAAGCTGAGATAGCTAATAGCAAAGGCGGTCCATGGAGTTCCTGGCCTATCATACGCCGCGCATGGAGGTTTTCTGGGTTTTATCCTCCTTTCCCATTTTCTTCACTTCCCCTCATCGGTGCAGTATCATCCCCAGGTCGGCCCACCTCAAATAAAAATGAAGGTTGTTCATGGCTCTCTGGAAAGTTGTGGTGCGTTGCATACCCCTTGAGGTAGTCAGGTAGGCTGTAAGAGACCCTCACTGCAAATAAGAGCTCTTTTCTCCTGATATTGGGGAGAGAGGTACATTGGCCAATAACCTCTATCCAGGTCCATGGCGGAAAAGAAGTTAGATCCAGATAGTTGGACTAGGGCATCTATCATTTGGGGGATAGGATATCTATCCTTCTTAGTGAGGTTGTTTAGTTTATGGTAGTTTACAACTACCCAATGTTCTCCATTTTTCTTCTTTATCAGTAGAAGAGGGGACAGCTAAGGGCTTTGGGACGGCACCAGTAACCCAGCGTCCAACAACTGTTTTAGCTCCCTCTGCATCTGTAACTCCTCAACTTTTGATTTATGGTAGGGTTTAGATCAGATGGGACGAGCATCCCCAATGTCAATGGTATGCGTCCAACCCTTCATGTGCCCATAGTCAGTTTCAGAGTTAGAGAATATGTCTATATAGGACTCCAATAAACTATGCACTTTATTAAGCTCTGCAGAAAAGGATCATCAGAGATTTAAACAGTTGGCAATCACATAACGATTGATCAGCAGGTAGTCTCATATACACCATAAACCCAATACAGGGAACTTGTTTTATGTACTCATTAGGGACCAACAGGACTCTTACGATTTCCTGATGCTTTTTATGACCATGTCTTTATTGTTGAGACCCCAATAGGAGATTGATTGATCGCTGATAAGCTGGGTCTAACACGACTGGCAAGGCTCTAGGCTTAAGAGGGCTAACTCTGTCAATGCTGATTAGGTGCAATAGACAGTTATGGGGGATTTGAATGGTAATCTTTGTGGCAACTCCCCTTGCTCACACACCTTGATTACTACCTCTTCAGTTAAATATAAAGAAATACCCTCTAGATCATCCACTGATGGATGAAACATTTATGTATTTTGTCCCAATGTCAGATAAGTGAAGGGATAAGGCAGAGGAGGGGTATTCCACTGTGCAAGCATATTCCTTTTGTTAAGCTCATTGTTGGTCAGAATCAGAGAGGATCTCGTAGTTATTCAGGGAGAGATAACCCTGTTACAAGTTAATGACCCCTTCGTATTTCATCATAAGCTGCGTAACAGTGAGTAGGTCGTAGGTATTGTTGGCCAAGGCCACCGCGGAGGCTGACAAGATGAGTTTCCTAAATCGGATGGACAAAGAAGAGTATGCCTCAATAGCACATTTGTTTGAGGGATCAGCCATACCAAACTCTTGGGTGTAGTCAAGGTCAGGGGCCAGATTAATCTTTTTGATGAGTTTTGATAACATAACATTCAGTAGAGATCCAGTGTCAAGGATAGCTGTTGTAAGTCCTGGGGAACAGCCCTTGCAACTGGATAGGTACCAGCACCCCTTCCAGACGAAAAGGGGCCCCAAGGCTCCAATGGACCCTCTGTCACAGCTGGGCAACCTTGCCCATGTGATAGACGAGCGCTGGGTGACGGCTTTCCCACCCAAAGATATCCCACTCCTACCTCTTCACCCCTCTTCAATCCTGGTAAGTTTGATAGAAGGGGTCTGCAGGGAGGTTGCACATATCAGGGGGCATGGAGAGGCCACTGGGACCACCCACTCCCCAGGCAAGCCATGTCCAAAAATTGGGATAATGGCAATTCCCAACACCGTGGCCTGGCTGATAATTTCTGGACTGAGGGAGCAAGTCCAGACTGACCTGCTCCAGAAACCAGATCAGGGTAACCAGCTCAGATTGCAAACCTGGTCCTAAATGACTCAGATCATCTTCCTTGATGCACTGAAACAGATCCAGGGAGTTCATATTGTAAGAGTAGCTCAATCGAGGGATTGGCTTGAAATGCAAATAATCTGATCCAAGGGTCCTGCCTCTCCAGGATGAATACAGACTGCCCAAGCCATGCGAACAGGCTGACTCAAGACTCCAGGACCTGTATTGGTAGTATCAACTTAGTTTGGCCCCAAGAATTTGGGAAAATTTGCAAAACTTTACTAAGCTTTTACCAGAACTGGGAGCAGCCTTCTACCCCCACTCCAAGCCAGCCAGCCAAATCCTTTTACAACCCCAAATGACAAATCCCACGATACCTCCCCATGCATATAGCCCAGTTTAAAAGGCAACTGTCCTTGCTGAGGGTAGTTGTCAGTTCATTCTCCTTTCCTTTCATTATATAAAATCTGAGTTATCTGCCTAGTTTGCTGCAGCCTCCATCTACCCTTTAAAAATTTATAAAAATTCTGCAATTGATATGACAAAGTGCGCTGTCACCCAAATCCTCCTGGAAATGTTTACTGACTGGATTAATCAGTCGCTCAATCCCACCACTCTGTGGCGGATCATAAACGTGATAATCTGCCTTTCCCCCAACAACAAACCTACTTCTACATTCATTTCCACACATCCGTTTAACGAAGCCCTTCTAACCCTTTGGTCCCTGAGTCTACTGAAACTGCTCCCTGGCTAGAGAAGCCCCCAGGTGTCCCTGCCCCACCACGCGTGGGGTTAGCTCCCATAGCCACCTCTGCCATCGCTGGGTTAGTTCACCAGCAGGACTCAGAGCGCCCCCTCCATGGGAAGCTTGGTCCCAGCCCCTCTCATGGGGTTTGCCATCCCTCCGCTTATATTTACAATAACGTGGAGGCCTCTGTGCCATCCCTTGCTGGTGCGCAAGCCCCCATATCCAAAGATGAATGCCAGCAACCATGAACCCTGGAGGAATCGTCATACTCCCTGCCTCTCCCGCCCTTGGGGGTTGCCCCCACAATACTCACAGTTTCCCCCAACGCAACCATCTGGTTTGCCTTGGGGCCTTCAGTACGTTACTGAACTTTTTCTTTCTTCACATCTCTCATAGAATCTCACTTTTATTAGTCACTCAAACCTCTGTCTTTGGCATTCTGGGGCCTCCACTGGGTGCTCGCGCACCCCGATTGGGAGCTCAGTCTAGTTCTTCTCAGATGAATTTATGACATAATAAACTAACCACTAATATCAGCCTTCTCTGCCCTCCTTTCTAGAATGAGAGATGTGCTGGCCTACGCCATCACTCTGAACGTGCTCTCCCTCTGTGACCTGGTCTTCTCATGCTGGGCGGTGGCCTCATTCATCTGGGCCTGCCTCCAGACTCGGCTGAATTGGTCCCCGCCCTGCCAAGCACCAATGGAGAGCACCACCCCATCAGTGAACGCAATAGGGTTGGGGGTCCTCTCTGTCCCTTCTGATGAGGTGGCCAATCAAATCCTGGGCGTCCTGGAAGAGCTCCAGGTGCGCCTCACTGCTGATGGTGGGAAGTCCCCACTTCCCTCTGATGCACAGCAGAGCGTGGCCCTCCTTGACGCCCTAGATGGGAATGCCTGCCAAAGGTCAGGGGAGTGCTCCGCTCTGCTGCCAAGCCAAGCAACCCAACCCCCTTGTTGGCGTTGGTCACCTCAGCAGTCCGGGCCCTTGAGTCAAGACTGGTGCGCCTCCTCTGCTTGTTTACTTTGGGACAGACAGCCACGGACCTACCCCCTGATCAAAGCCTTTGCGGTCCTGGCTCCAACGGTCCCCATCCCTATTGAAATTGCAGTCACCGCATTCCGCGCTGCCCTGGACCCCACTGCGGCAGCTCATACAGCTTGGGATCCTCTCCCTGGATCCTTAGAGGTCACATTTTCTGTGGCCCATGCAATTGGGGCCAGGACCTGGCACAACCCCATGTGCCCACTGCTGCCCCTGAGGCACCCCGTACCACACCTCCCGCTGCCAGTGGTCACAGCCAAAAGAAGCGTCCCCCTGGTCTAGCTGCCCTTTGCTCCCCTCGGTGGCTGCCTTGGTTACCTCCCCTAGAAGAATCCCTGCCTATGGTACTGCTGGCCCCCAGCCCAGATCAGGAGGCTGGATCATTGGGCCCCAGTGTTCAGAGTCTGCTCAGTGTGATGTGATTGTCCCCCAGGGTGACCCCTCCTCCCCCTGAAGAGAGTGGATTGGGTGTGCATGTTAACCCTCATCTGCCCATCTGGGACAAGGAAGCGGTAGAGACCCCAGATCAGCCATACCCTACCCCTGCTCCCCCAGGCCAGTCTCTCCTGATGTTGGGTTATGGCCCCTCAACGGGTGCTCTTTTGCTGGCTCACCCCAATAAAGAGGACCAAGCATACTTCTTGTTTCCCATTTCCCTACCCGCGTAGTCAGTGGAAATCACAGTGAAAGCCCTTCTTGACACCGGAGTGGCAGGTAACTTTTTCGACCTTGGTGTGGCACAGTTCTTAACCTAATTATGAAGGAAGCTTCATCCATCATGGGCGCCTCGTCAGATTCCATGATGTCCCACAGCATCCAACATCCATTGCACTTCTCAGTTCATAACCTTTGGATTCACTGGCCACTTCTCAGCGGTACAGGACTTGTATCTACCCTGTAATTTTGGGGGTGGGCTGGTGGCACCGCCAATAAGTTCATATCAATCTTGCAACCAACTCCTTGTTGTTCAAAAAACTCAAGTTGAGTGGTGAGTTTCCCTTGCTAAAGACCCTTCCCCAGGGCAACTCCCTTGGTTCCATTGCCCTACCGGACTTTATCCTAGTTTACCTCCCTCCTAGCCCCATATAAGGCCATATTTGACATGTCACTGGCATCCAAGCTCCCTTCACACTCCAAATATGACTTGACATTCCAGCTGACAGTTGAACTAGTCAAGATTAACTTCCCTCTCTGACCCTATATCAAGTTGGGATAGAGCTCTCAGCAGTTGGCTAGATGACATGCTAGAGAAGGGGTGGCTCATCAAGAAGTCTTCCCCTATCGTCTCTCCCATAGTTTTCGCCAGGAAAGCAGATGGGTCCCTGAGCCCCTGCTTTGAATATGGTCACCTCAACAACATTACCATCCCTGACCCGTACCCCTTGCCCTTAGAGCAGAGCATCGACCAGGCCATTGCCAAGTCTCGCGTCTTCTCAAAGTTGGACTTGGTGAACGCTTTTAATCAGGTGAGGGTGGCGAGGGGGCATGAGTGGCTCACAGCTATCCGCACTCGTTGGGGGCTTTTCCAGTTCAGAGTGATGCCGTTTGGCTTGAAGAATGCGCCAACCACCTTCCAGCGCCACATTGACAATGTGTTGGGAGACTTGCATTATTCATGTGCAGTAGCCTATATTAATGACATTTTGGTCCATTCCTCCACCCCTGAACAACACGCCAGGGACCTCAAAGCGGTAGTGGCAGCCCTCCACAAGGCAGGGCTATTGTTACGCCTCCAAGTGCGAATTCTTCAGGGATGAGGTTACCTTCCTAGTGAATCTTGTCTTGAAGGTGGGGTATGTCATTCCCCCTGAAAGCTGGAGGCTATTCAGTATTGGCCTACCCCAACCACTCAAAAACAGCTTCACAGCTTTCTCAGCACTGTCACCTTTTTGAAGAATTTTTCCCCTCTTGCCCAACTGGCAGCACCCCTACACCCCCTCACTGGGAAGAACGCCCCCTTTAAATGGTCCCTTGAGTGCCAGCAGGCCTTTGAGGCTATCAAGGAGGTGTTTCTCACAGCCCCTGTCCTGTGGCATGCCGACATGTCCCACCCCTTCATAGTAGCCTGTAATGCCTCATTGGTGGCAGTGGGTGCCGTGCTGCTACAGGAGCACGATGAGGTTGAGCACCCGGTGGCCTATTACTCCCAGAGGTTTACTGCAACAGAGCAAGCATGGCCAATATACAATAAGGAGCTAGTGGTGGTTGCGTGGTCACTCACCCAATGGTGATATCTCCTGCAGGGCGCCCTGCACAAAATTACCGTTTGTATGGACCACAAGGCCCTGCTTTACTACCGCAAACCTCAAAAGCTAGGACACTGGCAAACTTGCATGTATCAAGACCTCTGGGGGTTCCTTTTTAAGTACAAATCATCAAAGGTCCCCTGAACATCTTGCCGGACATGCTCAGCTGTAACTCCTCCCTGTTTCCCAATGGGGAGGAGGACCCATTAGACCTTATGACAGTAGTGCCCCCCTTCCAAATCCTTTCATTGGCCCCCCTACTGTATCCTTCGCTGATGTAGACCCTGACACTCCGCTCCTTCCACGCATCCTTGCTTCCCAAACCTGCTTCCCTGAAGGAATTGAGCTTTTGACTTAGAGTCTTTGCGCCACAAGAGAACTCCATATACCTTGCAGGATGGAACAATCTGGTTCCATGATCTGGTTTGATTCCTCCTTCCCTATGCAGCCATGTCATTGAGGAACACCACATCCCCCAGACCGTCAGCCACCCCGGTATCAAAAAGTGTGCAGATCTCATAAAGAGAACCTATAATTGGTCTGGGTCCTCAAAGGACATTCTCAATTGGATCTCTTGTTGTGTCACCTGCGCCTGGGCAAAATTGGATCGTTCTGGAAAGAAGGGACTGTTACACCCCTTGCAGCAGGCTGAGGGGCCATGGACCTCTGTCTCAGTGGACTTCATCATGGAACTCCCACCCTCCTGTGGCTCTGATGCAATAATGGTAGTCATGGACCGATTTACCAAGTTTGCACTCTTCATCCCCTTCCTCTCATCTATTACTGCGGTGAAGACCAAAAATCTATTTGTCAACCATGTCTTTGCCATGTTTGGTCTCCCTAAGGAGATAGTGAGTGACAGGGGACCCCATTTCATGGCTTGGTTTTGGGAAACAATGTTGACCCTCCTTCACATCAAGACCTGTAGATCCACTGCCTACCACCCCCAGTCTTATGGGCAGACCGAGCGGGTGAACCAGGTACTGGAGAAGTACTTGTGCTGCTATGCAACGGCCTCACAAGACACCTGGGCCAAGGACCTACCCTAGCACAGTTCGCATAAAATAACTCCCTCCATTCCTCATTCAGCTTCTCTCCCTTTGAGGCCACTCTGGGGTATAACCCCTCTTTCCAGATTGGTCCCTGACTCTCCTCAGCAGTTCCCTCCGCCAAGGACCATGTTATATTTCTTTGCGAGATACACAACCTGGTTTGCAAACACTTGACAAAGTCCATCGAGGATTATAAGAAGTTCGCTATTAGAAGAGGCTTCTGGGCCATGAGATCATGGTTGGGTCCTTTGACATGTTAGATACCCGCAACCTTCCCCTGAAAGCCCAACCCACAAGCTCACAGCCAAATGCTCAGGACCCTTTGAGGTCAAGAAGGATTTAGGCAATTGAGCCTACCGCCTGAAACTGCCCGGATAGGAAGCAGCACAATGTCTTCCACACCTCCTTTCTCACCCCCTTTAAGGAGGAAAGGCCAACATCCCCCAAGCCAATCATCATCAGGGAATCCTGGGAAGTGGTGGTGGAGGCCATTGTAGCTTCCTGAAGGTCCTGCTGATCCATTCAGTACTTAGTCGCCTGGAAAGGTTACCCCTCAAATGAGAACAGCTGTGTGAACACGCATAATTGTACAAACTGCAAGGACCTTATAGAAAAATTCCACGCTTCACACCTGACAGCCCCTCCCTCCTTAGAAGATTGTGTCCATTCTGGCCATAAAGTTACCGGAGCGCCACAAGAACTATGCTTTGGTCCATGCCCCCAGGGGTGGAATCCTCCCTGTCAAAAAAGAAAAGGGTAGTGTAAGTACTGGGGACCAGCCCTTGCAACTGGATAGGGGTCAGCACCCCTTCCAGATGAAAAGGGGCCCTAAGGCTCCAGTGGACCCTCTATCACAGCTGGGCGACCTAGACCATGTGATAGTTGAGTGCTGGGTGACGGCTTTCCCATCCAAAGATATTCCACTCCCACCTCTTCCCCCTCTTCAATCCTGGTAAGTTTGATAGAAGGGGTCTGCAGGGAGGTTGCACATATCAGGGGGCATGGAGAGGCCACTGGGACCACTTACTCCCCAGGCAATCCATGTCCAAAATTTGGGATAATGGCAATTTCCAACATCGTAGCCTGGCTGGTAATTTCTGGACTGAGAGAGCCAGTCCAGACTGGCCTGCTTTAGAAACCAGATCAGAATAAACAGCTCAGATTGCAAACCTGGTCCTGAATGACTCAGATCATTTGCCCTGATGCTCTGAAACAGATCCAGGGAGTTCAGATTGTACGAGTAGCCCAATCAAGGGATCAGCTCAAATTGCAAATAATATGATTCAAGGACCCCAGCCTCCCAGGATGAATCCAGACCGCCCAAGCCAATCGAACAGGCCAACCCAAGTCACCAGGACCCAGATTGGTAGTATCAACTTGGTTTAGCCCCAATAAATTGGGAAAATTTGCAAAGATTTTCTAAGATTTTGCCAGAATTGGGAGCAGCCTTCTACCCCCCTCTGAGCCAGCTAAACTATATCCCTTCCCCAACCCCCAAATGACCAGTCCCTTGATACCTCCCCATGCATATAGCCCATTTTAAAAGGCAACTGCCCCTGCTAGGGTAGTTGTAAGTTCATTCTCTTTTCCTTTTGTTGAATAAAATCCAAATTATCCGCCTAGTTTGCTATGGCCTCATTCTACCCTTTTGATTTTTTATATAAATCTGACAATCGATCTGACAAAGTGTGCCATTGCCCAAATCCTCCTGCCGATGTTTGCTGACTAGATTATCCAGTCACTTGATCCCACAACGTGGCGGTGGATTGTAGATGTGATAATCTTCCTCACCCCCGATGATGAACCTGCTGTTCTGTTTGTTTCTACGTGTCCATTTAATGGAGGCCCTTCCATCCATTTAGTCACCAAGTCTTTAAAAACTGCTCCCTAGCTAGAGCAGCCCCCAGGCGTCCCTGCCCCACCGGGCATGAGGCCAGCTCCCATAGCCGCCTCTGCTGTCGCTGGGCCAGTCCACCAGCAGGACCCAGAGCGCACCATCCAGGGGAAGCTTGGTCCCAGCCCTTCTTATGGTGTTTGCCATCCCTCCGCTTATATTTACAATAACGTGGAGGCCTCTGTGCCATCCCTTGCTGGTGCGCAAGCCCCCATATCCAAATATGAATGTCAGCAACCATGAACCCTGGAGGAATCATAATCCTCCCTGCCTCTCCCGCCCTTGGGGTTTGCCGCACAAGACTCACAGTTGCCCCAATGCAACCATCTGGTTTGCCTTGGGGGCCTTTGGTACATTACTGAACTTTTACTTTCATCACATCTCTCGTAGAGCCCCACTTCTATTAGTTGCTCAGACCGCTATGCCTTTGGCATTCTGGGGCCTCCACTGGGTGCCTGCGCACCTTGACTGGGAGCCCAGTCTAGTTCTTCTCAGACAAAACTGTGAAGCTGTGACCAGTACTCCATTGACAACGGCATCCACCTTTGTTAGTGTTCCACCCAAGTTGGGGAAAAGAGCTAGGACTTCTTTTAGCCGTAGAGTGAAAGCTAGCCTTTTGCCAGTCTCAGGGTATTTCTCCTGGATAGACTGCAGGTTTTGCACACTCTGGGTGGATCATATTAATTAGGTGATGAGCTGTTCAGCATCACTAGCAGTGTCAATAATCTCCAGACCCCTCATCACTTGATGAAGATAAGTTTGGCAGGCTATCCTCACCATATCAACTCTCAGGGTTCAACATGTCGGGTACCTCCACTTCACCTGGGGGCTCCTAAAAACATAATGACCCACATCTTCACAACCCCCTTCATACTCATCTTCAGAGGGGTTATCAATGCATGTCAGTAATCTCATAGGGTGAGAAGTAAATTAATGGGAATATTTTATGTCAGAATAGGATCTGGGTTGCTCTTCCACATTAGAAACTTTTGAGGGAGGCATTAAAATTATCACAGCTTAATTTCGACCTTCAAATTAGGGGATTTGTGCTGCCTCATGGAGGCAGGTTTCAGACTAGAGTTAGCTAAATGAGAAGTTGAGGGGAATAGCGTCATGGAGGTGGATGCTTAAACTTTGAAAGCTTTGGGTCGTTCAGTGGCTGTGTGTTTCTGTGAAGCAGGCGGTTTACCCTTTGTGACTTAGTCATTTAACCCATTGTAAGTGGGAGCGATTGGGACCTGAGAAAGGGGTTTAGACTTAGAAGCTGGATTTAGGACCACTTGGGAAGTCTGCTCTGAAGAAGAAGGTGGGCAAGGAAAAGGGACAACTGATCTCAACAACTGAGTTTTTAAACTGAAGATGAAGGGGAGAACTGCCCCATCACATTTAAAACCATCTGTCTATCTTTATGGAAAGAAGAAGCATTTTGTAATGGCAATTTCGTAGGAGCAGGTTTCCTGAGGGAAACAGCCATAGTAGATGCTAAATTGGTCGTCTTAGATGCTTGGCTCAGAGATCCTTGTGTAGAATCAAATTCATAAATATCAGCAACTGCTAGCAAGGCCTCCTTGATGTCTTGTACAGTTTTAAAGTGCGCTTTATGGAAGAGAGATGCATCGCCAAGGAGGGATGAGATGCCAAGATAGCCAAGATAGCTGCAATAGCATTGATTAGAGGGAGCATTTGGGAAAGCAGAGGTTGTTCTTTATTCTAGAAGCGCTCAACAAAAAGTATAAATTTTCTCTCTTGCAGACTAAGGCACATAAAAGCCAGTTTTTGTCGCTGCAAACTTTGTCTGGAATCAAATTATTCAAAAAGCGCTTGCTTAACCTCTGCCCAAGTGCTGAGGTTGATCATGGTGGGAACCATTCATTCTTGAGCTAAACAATTTAAGCAGGGAAAAATGTACTCGATTTTTTGCCAGTCAGGTTCTCCTTCCATTGCATATTAATAAACATAAAGGAAGGAGGCAATACTGCCTTCACCATGTGTGAACTTATCTCGAAGAGGAAGTTTTTATAACAGGGCGTTGCAATAAGTGCTTCTTGAGCCTTTTATGGCGAGAAAAAGCACTGGATAGCTGTTGTTCCAAAATATCTAGATTAGGGTTAATATCAGCGAAAAGGTTATAAGGATTAATAACCCTAACAGCCTCCATTATTTAACGTCTTAAGGTGTACAGGAGCCCCTGTAGTGAGCACCAATTGTTGTATTTTTGGCTAGGAAAAGGCTCACCAGTGCTTTTTTTAACTCAAATCCAACAATATAATTTAAGGGCTTTTCTTCATCACTTATATGAAACTAACAAAAACTTATAAATAATAAAAAGGTGTAGATTTTAAATATTTTCTTTATGCGCCATTTGGGGGTAAAAGAGAATAGTAATATTTATAAATGTCGAGACTTAAAGTTTGGATAGCTAAATAAAGTCCAAATTAGGTAACATGAGCTGTCAACATATCAGATCTCTTAAAATCACCTCATTTGGGTGGAATGGCTAATTGAGGGTCTTGAGCTGGAAGGACTAGTTTATTTGGTGAGGTTTTTTTAAATTTGACTCAATCAACGGGCTGGAAAATTTTTGCACTTGGTTGGACCCCTTCCAACCCTATAAAAGGGGCCAGTTTCCACGGTGTAACCTGTACTAAACTAAATGAGGCTGGGGGAGGAGCCTCCAATGAAATCCCCAAATTTGGCCGATGGTTTGGTGGAATCTGACCGCCCAAACTCAATTTGGTTGCCTGATTATTATTAGAAGTGTTACCCCAATTTGTGGGGTTCCACCGGGAATCAATCAGGGTCTTTTGGCTAATATTTGTATTTTTTTCTTTGAACCACTATTATCAATACATCATACTTGTAACTATCCAACACTCTTATGTACTTAAACTGCAGAATTTGGCACACTGTCAGGCCCAGATTTACTTTAACCTATGCAGTTATAACTCTAAGCACAAGTTTGTAAAGGTGTCACTGAACTTTCTCCTGATTTCCTGAGCTGGAACCCCTCCTTATGTCCCACAGAGGCGGAAGATCAAAAGCTCACCACAGTGATTCTGCCAACCCAAATATTATCCACTGCCCCACCTGTAATTTTATCAGCAAATTTGGATCCAACCTCCCCCTGTCAGCTCAGTTTTTTAACTCACCAGTTGACTTGTCCCAAAAGCTTGGAGTTGTTGGTGCATCTTACAGATCCAGTGCACAAGCGCTCCCACTACTTGATGGGGGTGGGAGGAATTATGTTTCATTCTCACTTGTGGTTGCCTCCCCAGATTTGTACTGAAGTGATCCAGGCTCATCATGATCTACTGGCGGTTGGTCACCCCAGCATGAAAAGGTGTCATAAATTGGTGAAACAAACATACAATTGGCCTGGAATTTCCAAAGATATTCCTGCATGGATAGCGAGTTGCATGACCTGTGTATGTGCAAAATTAAACTGCTCTGGGAGAAACGTGCTTCTACACCAGCTGCAACAGGCTTAGTGACCATGAACTTCAGTGTCAGTTGACTTTATAGTTGAGCTCCCTTCCTCAAATGGCCACAATGTGTTCATGGTCATTGTAGACTGGTTCACCAATTTTGCTTTGCATATCCCCTGCTCAACTTCTATCACCTTTGAGGAAACTGCTTATCTGTTTGTTAAACACGTTTTTTCTATATTTGGCTTACAATGTCAGACTTTTGCTCTCCCTGCTGCAAATTAAGAATGTTTTGGGGTGAAATCAGCCAAAAAGGGAAAATGTTAGCCATTTGCAAGTTTTTGATACTAATAAAAATGATTTAGTGATACTAACAATCATATTTGCCTAAAGACCCTGGTTAATTCTCGGTGGAACCCCACAAATTGGGGTAACAGGATTTAAATGCTACACAGACAATAAACACAAAATTTAGCTGTCAGATTACTCCAACCATAAGGCGGACCTTGGGGGGTCCATCAGATGGTACTACCCCAGTCACAACCAGATTCTTTCAAGCACCTATGCAGGGACCAACCCCGTTCATAGGCTTGGTAGGGTCCCCCAGGTGCAATAAATTTTATCAAATGGGTATTGGCTGAAATAAAGAAACTGTTACCCCACGGGTAAATTTTGGCCAAAAATACTTCCCCATCCATATTTCAGCCAAATTGAAGCGAGTAATCCAAGCTTCAATAGGCCACTTTCCCATATTTAATAAATTGGACTAGTCTAAGCTATTCCAAACCTATCATTGAATTACCCTTATCCTTGATAAAGTTTAAGTACTGAACAGTTGGATGTTGAGGGGCGTCATTTTCTTTCTTTTCCCAATCTAATATTAAATTCATAAAACCAAGTTTATTTATTAGTACTTTATTTTTAATTTTATTTAAACCTTCGTGAAAACAAGTGATTTAAAGAACCAGCGAGCATAAATAAGCTGCACTCCTACATACCCCAGGAGATTGTAAGTGATAGGGCACAGTTCACTGCACGCTTTTGGATGGACCTTCTGTCCATTCTGAAATTTTAACCATATCAATCCACTTCATATTATCCCCAATTGGATGTCCAGACAGAATGCGTTAATTAAATCTTGGAGCAGTACCTTTTTTATGCCACAGCTGCATAGGACACCTGGGCGAATGATCTTTCATTAGCTCAGTTTGTCTACAATAATGCTTCACATGCCTCCACAGGGTTTTCTCCATATAAATAAACGTTGAGGTACAACTCTTCCTTACCTCCTGGTCCCTGTCTTCGTCATGAGGTTATCACAACGGCCAAGCATGTTCAAAAAATCTGGGCTACTCAATCCCTGGTCCATGAACACCTTACCAAAGCAATTACTGACTATAAGCGATTTGCTGACCAAAAGTGCCTGTCTGCACCCAATTTCAAGTTAGGTTTGCAGGTAATTCTTGATACCCGCCACCTGCACATCAAGGCCCCCTCACAGCAGTTTGCCAGTAAGTGGTCAGGTCCTCATGAGGTTGTTGAAGATTTGGGTAATGGCTCATTCTGTTTGATGCTCCCTACTGGAAACAGCACCCAGTTTTCCACGCCTCCCAGCTTTCTTCCTTCACTGGTACCCCACACAAGGATCCTGAACCCATCGTTTTGGTGGAGTCAGTCAAATCTGAGGTGGACGCAATTTCGGCGTTGCACCAGTCCCGCTGCTCAGTTCAATACCTGGTGGTTTGGAAGGTTTTCCCTTCATACAAAACCAGCTTGGTCAGTGTTTGTGATTGTGCCAACTGTCGCAAGAAGGTGGAAGCATTTTACATGGTACACCCTGAAGCCCCTCGCACTTCTCCTAAGGTTTCTGCAATTATGGATATCGAACTCGCCAAGGCCTACAAGAATATTGCATTGGCTTGGTTCCCTGGCGGTGGTGCTTCACCCTGTCAAAATCTGATATGACTGGACAATGATCCCAGAAGAGCTATGGCGGAATGGGTAAGAAATTAATGACTAGAATGATTATTTACAAGTATTTGAGCGCCTTGAAATGAGGCGATATTGGGTTACAATGGGTTGCTATTGGATTGCCTCTAATAAAGGCGATAAGTGAAGTCAACATTTGACAAATATAATTTAGATTGCTTTGATTTAAGGCAACAGAGGATTGAAGAATACCATCCCAAAATTAATATAAAAACAGCGGAATAGAATATTCTAAGCTAAGAGAATGGTATTTTCCAAAGTGACTGCTATATAAGCGAGATGAGGCAATTGAAAGGTTAGGTTGTTAGTAGTTTAGTGAAAGCGGAACAGCAAGGAACCGTTTTTGACTATTAAATAAATAAAAGTGTTGTTGAGAAAATTGCTTCATTCTTTATTACATTTTCAAGTGTGTTTTGAAAGGCCAAGAATCTTCACCTCTTCCGTCCTTGGTTTAGTGGGTTCAACCTGTACGACCCTTATGGCATATCCTAACAGTATTGCTCAAAGGTTATAACAGTGGTGCTCGCTACAGGGGTCCATTGATCAACCAAAAAATAAAAGTCTCCAGTCACCGTCCATGTCTCATCATGCCTGTTTTACCAGGAAATCTTCATCCAGCACTGCACTAGCTGAATATGAGGAACTCAAACTCACTTTAGACGCAGTGCTCAAAAAACAGTATGAACTTCTTCAAGAGTGGAGCGCCATTATGAACCAGCTTGACAGCACTTTTAGCCAAATGCAAATTCTGGAACAACAAAACAAGCAGCTCATTAATCATTTAGATGACACCACCAAATGACTGCATTGTATGGAGCGGAAAATTACTGGTAACTCCCAGCCCTCTCATTGGGAAGAGGAAGAATGACAGGGAGCTGCTAGTAGAGAACGATATGATGAGGAATATGATGCCAGCAAAAGTTACTACACCCAGGAAGGCAGCTCTGAATATGGTTATGATCAGAAATCCACCTCCCTTAAGTGATGGCAGTGCTTCCCACTGCAGAGGGCCACACTACCTCTAAAGCAGTGGTCATCCTGACCTCCGCTGGATCAGCTCCTCATTGAGAGACTGCTTATGGGTCTTGACCCATTTCTCAGTACGCCCAAGAAGTCGCGTCTTTGAGCAGGATGAGGAAGTCAATATTGAGAAGCTGCCTCCATTTGATTGCTATAAGAATATCCATGGCTTCTTTAAAAGTTTTGAGTTTGCAGCAGAAGGCTTCTTGGATTGGTGGAAAGCTAAACTGTTGATATCTTCCTTGGATGCTGGCAATGCCAAATAAATTCACCTTCTACCTTCCAAGCAGCTCTGTTGCCTACCAAGAAGTGAAGGACACTATGCTGCAACTGGTTATGGGTACCTCAAAAATGTCACAGCGAAAGGTGGAGTTCTTAACTATTGGGCTCTGCCATAATGAGACCCTCACAGAGTTTGCTTCCGATTTATGGTGGAAGCTCACGTGCTGATTGGAACGGGCTATTTAGCAGAAGCCAACATGTGCATCGCAATGACCTCCTTAATAAGCCATACTGTGAGCTTCACAATGTCATTTCTCCAATTTTGGATGACCATGTTCCCCTGAAAAAAATTGTGCAGTTCTTGCACCGTATATCTGCTAAATTTCCTTCACCCAATATGGAATAGAAACATACCGCTGCTGCTGGACCCTCATGTATGGGGGACTACTCTCGTCCTTCCCACATTCCGCCTAGCAACCTCCAGCCTTACTATAATTCCGCACCTCATCCTCAGCCAAAATACTCCCAACCATTCAACTTTCACCCCAGCCCCATTTACAAAAATCATCAGCTACCCAAATATTGACCTGGACCTAGTTATGACAAACTTCAGCAATCGTCCTACTAGCCTGGCCCTGGTTATGCCGAATGTAAACAATATTATTAGCCAGGACCCTCTTATGAAAACCAAGGATGCAGCTCTTATGGGTTAATTGCTTTGAGTGTAGTCTCCCTGGTACATGACACGGATTTTTTCTGTCTGTCATGTTTACTACGTGCAACAGGATTAATACTACCAAGGAAAAGATGAAGCAGAGTAGAGATGGGGCTCTCTACCTCCACTATCCCAACTCTGAATGTCCCACCTGAATCCATTGTAGTATATCCTGTGGAAGCCCCTCAATATGATAATTGGATTTTATACCAGCAACCAGTTGGAGAAAAATGTACTGACATGAGCGCAAGCCAGGCCACGGCAGATGAAGGACCTCAGGAGCAACTGAAGCCATACGCCTGCCAAAAGTTCGATCAAGCTTTCTCAGAAAAGCTGAATCCAAGTGCAGATGCGCCAATCCTGAAAGGAGTAAACGTTGCCCTTCCAGTAACCACCATTGTTAAAGAATACCCCAAATCAGTGATGGGATTATATGTTTCTTGGTGTCAAGATACAAATATGACTGGATGATAAGCTATAGTTCTGGAAGAACGTAATATAGATTGAAGCAAGCCTCAAGAGTGAAAATTAATTACGTTGATGCGAAATAAATCAACAAAAGCCATTATGGTTTGGAAAATCAAGGGAATTCTTCTAAAGCCTCAATGTTTGAATGAAACACTTAGATCATAGCAAATAGGGACTTACTAAGCAGAGTGTGTTGGATCTACTTAGAAATACTGAGGATTAACATTTGGGCATAAGAGTGAGAAGATGGAGGTTTTTTGTGGTACATAGAAAGAGAAGAATAGGGAAGAATAATGTAAGTAGTCGTTAAGTTTGTTAATAAATAAATTAGCTTTGTTGGGGTAGTAGCTCCTTATTAAAAAATTTAGTATTATTATTATCAAGGACCATCAATCCTCATATTGCTCGTCCATTGCTCAGTGGGTTTTACCCTGTGCAACTAGTTTGTCAGAATCAACCTAATCTACTAAAAGTTAACACTTGGGAAAAGAGATCCCATAAATGTCTACATATTAAATAGTCAATGTATTTCTTATTTTGAGTGTACATACTGTGATATTTTTGTAGCAAAAATAGAGTTTGAGCTATAATAGATATAGGCGCTCAAGTCAACATAGTTTCTACTATGTTGATGGCAAAGGTGACGTTAAAGCCTGATGTGGAGCATTGAATGGTGTATGGGACCATTGGAGCGCAAAGCAAAGTCTCTGAGGGAGAGTATAGCGTGCTACCCTTGAAGTTTGGGTCCAAAGCCAATTGTAGCTCTGGAAATAGTGCTACCAAACAGTAACTACAATCTGCTAATTGGAACTGCTTTGCTGCAAGCTTTTGGGGCTGTCGTTGATATGATGGAGGAGACCTTCATAATTTTGGGTTAGCAGATCTTAATGTTACTTTACCTCTAGCAGAGTGTCTAGGGATCCGGTGCACATGGGCCATATCAATCTTTCATATAGTGATGGAGTGATTAAAGTTCACTATCATCAACTAAAAAGCAAGACTCCTCCCCTTCACCGGCAGATATATGAATATCAAGGGTAACTCTCGAGTTTCTAAGCCTATATCTATTCCTTCTGGACACGAATTCATAGTGAACACTGAGTTAGAGGTGGAAGTTCTAGCTTTTCTTTATAGGGAGGTCATTGGGCCCTATCAGTAAATGCGGCTTGAGCCTCATGTGGCTCCAGGGATTAACTCTCAGACCATGGAGAGATCAAGGCTTTGTTAGAAAATCTCCAGAATGAACCAATGTAAATCTGCTGACACCAAATAGTGTCATAATTGCACTTGACCCCAATTGAGGAGGTCCTTCAGGTTCATGAGTTTGGTTCGTTGGATGAATTTGGTCTAACCGTCAAGTTGCAGCCCAGCATAATGACAGTGTTACTGTGGGAGAATTTAATAGGGTTATTGGAAGAACAAATGATACCAAGCAATAGCTTTATTTCATAAGTATAAGAAGATTTTCGCCGTTGATGACAATGATTTATGTGTTCTCAAAAGGTAATCCATTGATTAGATACTGTTTATCATCCTTCCACTCTGTCTCAACTAATCCACTAATTAAGGGCAGCTGAAGATGTCGTCACTAAGGAGATTGATAAGTTACTGGAGCAAGGGATGCTTTAACCATCCAAGAGTCCATGGGCTTCGCCTGTTATGATTGTAAAAAAAGGACAATACCAACTGAGTAGTGATAGACTACCAGAAGCTCAACAGCAATACCAAGAAGGACTAGTATCCCTTGCCTCAGATCAATATTGCGTTGAACTGGTTAGGAAGAGCTTATTACTCCTTGGTGATGGATTTGATATTGGGATACTGGCAAATCAAGTTGCCTGCGGGAACGGAGAAATGCGCCATAATCAAATCCAAAGGTCGTTTTCAGCCAAACCATATGCCATAAGGGCTGTGTAATGCCCCAGCTACGTTCCAACGAGCCATGGGCACTATCCTCGGCGACCTGAAGCTGTCATATGTCCTCATATACCTCAATATCAATGTTTTCTCTTGAACCTTTTCTGATCACCTTGATCATCTAGAAGCATTATTCCGCTGGCTCGCTGAGGGGAACATCAAAAACCAAGCCTCAAAAATGTAACTTCTTCAAGGACCAGTTGGAATACCTGGGGTTTATGGTAGACTAAAAGGGGCTGAAACTACAGTCAGCCAAGGTGAAGGCAATCCAAAAATGACTACACCAAACAGTAAGCGTGACATACAGGTATTTTTTGGAATGGTCGGCTACTACTGGCACTTCATCCCTAACTTCATCTGTATCAGGGGCCGCTATTTGAGTTGTTAAAAAAGGATGCCATGTTCAAATGGATGGAATGCCATCAATACACCTTTGACACACTTAGGACAGCGTTGATCAGTGTGTCAGTGCTACGCTACCCAAACTCCAATAAGGAGTTTATCATTTGAATAAATGTTTCCCTTTACGCTTTTGGGGTGGTCCTTTCTCAAAAAGGTGATGAGGGGAGGAGCATCCCGTTGCATACTTCAGTCAAAGCCTGAACTTCCATAAGCAAGATTATACCGTGACTGAGTGAGAGTGCTTAGCGGTAATTTAGACATATAAGCAATTTAGAGTACACTTGCATGGGGTGAGGCTTAAGTAATAATGGATCACACATCGTTACATTGGTTTCAGAACCTCAAGGAGCCTGAAGGGCGTCTACCCAATGGGCTCTTAATCTGCAGGCTTACGTCTTTGAGATCCTAGCCATCCAGGAGCAAAGCATCAGAGCGCCGACTGTTTATCTAGATTGCCAACCATTGCCATGGTGGCTGTCAAGAAAGTGTCTATAGCTATCTAGTTCCCAGCTTGGCGGTTCATGAAGCACTGGCCAGAGCAAGGGAACTCGTCATTGGCATTTATATAAAGATAGTCTACCTGAGTGAGCTGGAGTTAAGGAGACATATGGTGAGGGTTTTGAGCACAGTAAAAGTAATAATATATTGAGCAAATAGCAAAACTTGGCTGTGCCCCAGAGGCAGTTCATAGTCGAGTTTGGTAAAGGAGTATAGGGCATGGGTAACCAGGTTTGGAGGTAACCTGATAGGCCCAGTGGTGTACCTGAGACCTTAATAATTTTAAATAAAATTAATTGGCTAACACATCATGAGACCTCCTCAAAGAGGTCCGCGCTCAGGTTTTAATAAGTCAACATATAGAAAAATGTAAAAATGACTAATGGGTTTATTAGGTAAGACAACCAATGAGAAACGTTGGTCTCAAGCAGGCATAATTAAGCCAACTTGGGGAAATTATGGATCAGAGAAAGTGGTACCAAGCCTTGGTGCACCAATAGGCGCGCGCTTCCATCTAAAAGGGTAATATAATTAAAAACCAACCTTACTCAAATGATTGATTGAAGTTGATTCCAACCTGAGCTTGCAGTTTCATAAATAGAACGGGTTTTGGACCCTCATTTACCAATTAACCAAACTGAGCTGTCATCATTTAAAACAACCCTCGTCCAGTTTAGTGCAAGAGCCAAAACAGGGGGCTGGGCTTTAGGCACCTCACTTGTACCTACCTGGACATACCTATTCTGTACCCAGCGTTGATCCAAGGTGAGCTTAAAGTCAGGATGGTCCTTCAATCTGAACCTTTGGACCTCCTGCCTCTCAGCCTTGTCCCTGCTGTTGGTGCCTTCGATAAGGTCATCTAAACATGACATTACCTTCTCCTCTTTTTTGGGCTCCACCCCCTCCATGGGCATTCGCCAAGAAAAGAGTTTTTGTGAGCTGGTGCCAACTTCATGGCAGCAACGGCTTGGTTAAACAATGATCCTGCAGCCTCATGGAAACGCTCTTGGAATGCTACAACAAGATCTTGGGCATGGGTGGAATTGTGCGCTGGGACCCAAATGTTCTTCACTGCATTAAATCCCTTCCAGGATACAAGATACTTGAGTCTTCTTCTTATCCAATAAGAGGCTACAATCACCTCCACTTCCCACTCTGGCGCCCCATCCACGAGATAAGCCTCAGGATTCTCTGGAGGGGGGCCCTCAAAAAACGTAAGATTGCTTTCATGAAATACTGAAAAGATTTGAAATGAGGGGGCAGATCCAACTGGCATGAGGCGTGGCCCACCTTTTTGACAACGTGGTATGGCCCAATACTCTTAGGTACCAGTTTTTTTCATTTTCTTAATTGGGATGTTTTTAGCATCCAGCATCACGATATCTCCTTTCTTGTACGCTGTTTCAACTCATCTCTTACCATCAGCGTTATCCTTGTAAGCCTGCATGGCCGCATTTAAATTTATACTCACACTCTTGTGTAATTTTTGATCATTTTTGCAAAGTCCACCACCGCTTTCACCTTGAATCCACAACTGGGGTCCATGTTGAAGGCGGGATTGAAGCCATAGTTTGAGAAGAAGGGGGAACGACCAATTGATGCATGTTGGGCGTTGTTAGAACTGAATTGGGCCATGGGGAGATGGTAAACCCAATCTTAATAATCTGCGGTGGTGTAACACTGCAAGTACTGTTTGAGGCACTGGTTCACTCATTCAGTCTGCCCATCTGATTTAGGGTGATAGGCAGTTGAACTGCAGGGGCGAATCTGAAGAGTCTTGACTCTTCCTAAAAGACGGAGGTAAACTAGGGTCCCAAATCACTAATTATTTCTTAAGGGACTCCATATAGAGCGAACACATGAGTGACGAAGAGCCTATCCATCTCAGCCGTGGTGACTGTGATTTTGCAAGGGATAAAGTGGGCGAACTTCGTAAAACGGTCCACAACTACCATGATAGCATCGTAGCCATTAGATACACTGCAATTCTACAATAAAATCAACTTATAGAGAAGTCCAAGGCTCATCAGCCTTATGAACTGGTACCAACAACCCTGTTAGAGGCTAAGATTTGGTTTCATTTGGTTGCAGACTAGGCACTCTTTATGATACCTGCCTACCTGATCGGCTAATCCCTTCCAATTATAAGAGCAGCGGATAAGTTCAAGAGTTTTCACCTTCCCAGGATGACCAATGGTGATTTCATCATGATCGTCCCGGATGATTTTCAGGTGAAGTGGTCCAGCAGGAACCCATAGGCGCCCCTGAAACCAAACCATCTCATCCTTTACATGATAACCTCTGGTGATGTCCTCCTGATTTAATGCGCTCTTTGCAAGGACCATAGTATATTTGGCTGACAAAGGCTGAGAAAGGATTACCTTTCTGAACATACCATATTACTCCGCATTTTCCAGAGGAGCGAGCGCTGGCGCATTGCCAATGGAGAGGGAAGTTGAGACACAATCTTACCCAGTGGAATCATTAAATGGGTATTATGCACCTCAACCTCCTTGGGATTAGGAGATAGTGCAGGGTTGCGGCTCAAAGCATCCGCCAAACCATTCTCCTTGCCCTTAGTAAACTCATAAAAGAACGCAAATTGGGCAAGGGTCTCATGCCAGCGGGTTTTCCGTGGGGTTAAGACAAGAGGCGCAGTAGTACAGTAAGGCACGGTGATCTTTACATACATGGAATGGTTGGTATGAGCCATGCAAGTGATGACGCCAATAGGTCAGCGCCTCAAACACTGTTATTAACTCTTTATCATATACGGCGTAGTTTAACTCTGGTAAAGACATCTTTCTAGAAAATATCCCTCCAGATGCTCTATTCCATCTTTGCCTACTTAACATAGGGCTGCAACAATGGCGAAGTTGGAAGCATCAGAAGCAACAATGAAATCTTTAATTGGGTCAACATGGCGAAGAATGGACGTGGACAGAAAAGTACACTTTACTGCTTAGCAAATCATCCTGCAAAATTGGTGACCACTGAAGTACTTTTGCACCACTCGCCTTATACAAAAGGGCTGCAACTTCAGAAAGGTTCAGTGTGAACTTCTTAAGAAACGCACATGTCCCCAAAAAGCTCTTTAATTCCTTAACCAAAGTTAAAGTGGGCCACTCACAAATCGCCTTCTCTTAATATGGAGCTATCATGTACCTTTGAACAAACACAACATTGCTGAGAAAGGTGACCTGTGACTTAAAGAATTTTCTCTTACTTATTTTAATGTGAGGTCAGCTGCCCTCAAGCGCTTACCACCTGATTACCCCTCATAAGGTCCACCAAAGATGCATCAATATGGTGATGAAAGATAGCAGGGTCATTTTTAAGCCCAAAGGTCATAACCCGAAATTGAAAAATCCCTTTTCTGGTATGGAATGCGGTCAGCCACTCCTGACCCTTCTTGATCCAGATCTGATTGAACGCGTTTAGACAATTTATCTTGAAGAAGACTCTCGCCTTCTCCACATAGCGTGCAATCTGTGAGTCCAGTGGGATTGGATGTAAGTCTGGTACTGTGACGTTGTTGAGATTCCCATAATCTATGCACGGGTGTAAGGTACCATCAGCCTTCTTCACAAAGAGAAGTGGGGAACACAGAGGAGGTTCTATGAAAATATCATCTTTGGCTAACTGCTCCTCAACCCACACATCTAAGGCAGCTTTTTCCTATACTGTCAACGGATAAAAAGGGAAAGATATATGCACCAAAACAACTGTGAGATTGAACTCACAATTGAACTTTGAATAATATAGTAGTACATTGGCTGAAGACACATCAAACAAAGATTATAATCCCTTTAAACAGAAAGGTAGAGGAACCTCCACCGAGGGCTTCAGCATTGAGGCAAGATTGATAATGTGAATATTGGCCAATGGGCAAATAGCCCTGAAATTTGGCTTCAATCAAAGGAACAAAAAACTCGTGACCATTCTTCAAAGTTAAGAATAGGGTAGTTTATTTCAAGTTTTTTCTGACGTCAAACTTCCGCCACCATTCTACAACCAGAATGATGGGTCACAAGAGGTTTTTGATAGCTTGAAAGTGGTTGTACAAATGATACGTGCCAACTTGATAGTCCACTATCTCCATAGTTTCAGCGTGGGAATACTTTGGGAAGCCCCTCCTATAACAGTACCACCTGGCAAAAAAATCAGCTCAAGGTATTCGGCTAAGTATTAGTCAATTCTCAGAGGCTCTAGTATCCACCAAAATAGTAGTGCTGATTTTCCCTAAAGGGGATAAAAGGGTATCAGTTAATAAAAAATAACCCAAATGATCTTTATTTATAGCAGAAAATGCCAATAATTCACCATTAAACTCTTTTTCAGGGTCTAGCATCCCCCCAGTGTACGTTTCTGTATCAAAGAATGGAGAGGGATATTTGACCACTATTACTACTGAGGCCACATATCCCACCATATATTCAGCAACTGCGTAAGTGTTTTTATATTGTAATTGTAACATATTCTCCACCTCCTGGGTTCCGCGGATAATGGTTGTGGTCAAGCGTGGGTTCTCTAAAGTGATTTGATACACTGAAATGGGGTCCATATCTGAGCCATATGGGAAAATACATGGCTCAGTAGTATATATGGAAACGTCATTATAAAACGCGTTTTGGCCATGAACGACCCTATACCCATTTCAATGACAGGTTATACGACGTTATCCAAGGCCAACACTACCAGGCCCTTCGTCAATGATACCGCCTGCACCGTCTAATTGCAGTGCAAAAGAAAAAAATAATTTTTTTGGTGTTGATAATATTAAATTTGGTGGAAAGTTGGGAAATCATGACTTTCAGATCGCAAAGCATCTGTATCTATCAGGTATAGGAAAGAAGGGTGAGTACTTTACAGTTGAAGGTAGTGAGAATAATGCCAGATTGCTCCAACCCTCAGCAAAATGCAAAAAGAGTGGTGAACCCCACGGCAGCTTTATCCACTAGCTGGTGCACACTGTTTGCACTTTGCAAAAGTCCCACACAGAAAAGGTTTATGCACATAAAAATAAAAGGCTGGTCATCTAATGTCAAGATAGTGTCTATAACTCTCCAATTCCCCGCTTGGCGGTGCACAAAGCGCTGGGCCAGAGCAATGAAAAACTCATCGTCAGTGTTAATATAAAGATAGCCCAGCAGAGTGAGCTGGATCTGATGAGACATAGGGTGAGGGTGTTAAGAAAAGTAAAAGTAATAATATATTGAGCAAATAGAAAAACTTGCTGTGCCCCAGAGGCAGTTCATGACCAAGTTTGGTAAAGGAGTAGAGTGCATGGGCGACCTGGTTTGGAGGTAACCTGGTAGGCCCAGCGGTGTACCTGAGACCTTGATAATTTTAAATAAAATTAATGGGCTAACACATCATAAGACCTCCTCAAAGAGGTCTGTTCACAGGTTTGCCCAAGTCAACATATAGAAAAATGTAAAAATGACTAATGGGGTTATTAGGGAAGACAACCAATGAGAAACGTTGGCCTCAAGCAAACATAATTAAGCCAACTTGGGGAAATTATGGATCAGCAAAAGTGGTACCAAGCCTTGGTGTACCAATAGGTGCACGCTTCCATCCTAAAGGGTAATATACTTCAAAACCAACCTTACTCAAGTGATTGATTGAAGTTGAAACCAACTTGAGCTTGAAATTTCATAAATAGAATGGGTTTTGGACCCTCATTTACCAATTAACTAAACTGAGCTGCCACCATCTAAGACAATCCTCGTCCAGTTTAGTGCAAGAGCCAAAACTTGGGGCTGGGCTTTAGGCACCTCACTTGTACCTACCTGGACATACCTAGTCTGTACCCAGCGTTGATCCAAGGTGAGCTTAAGGTCAGGATGGTCCTTCAATCTGAACCTTTGGACCTCCTGCCTTTCAGCCTTGTCCCTAATGTTGGTGCCCTCAATAAGTTCATGTAAGCATGACAATGGCGGATCTCAGTAATGCGATGTACAATAAGATGATCAGTGGGAAATATGATGACAAACCGCCCCAAGTGATAAAAGCATTAAATGATATGTGAGATATAAGATGTGAAAGTGATTTGTGGCGGATCCCCCTTTTGGGTTGGGCACCACTAGTACTAAAGAAATTGAAAAGAGATATGAGTGAATATCTTCCAATGGTAAGGTGAACTGTACAAGTGGATTGGCAATTCTACAGTGAACTTTCCAAGACCATAACACGGCCTGGTAATATCATGAGCGCACATAAGACAGTAGAACATGGTGGCGTGTGCAAGACAATGGAACTGTTGCGCACTTGGTATTACTGGGAAAGCATTAACTTCAAAGTGCTTGAAACCAGTTCCTGTTGTCACCGGTGCCATGAGTAACGGCCGTTCCACTAGAAGACCTTGTACTGGTTAGTGAAACCACATTCTGCTTGGCATACAATTTCCCTTGATGTCATTGTTCCTCTGCCAATAGGAGCTAACCAGTCTAAGTACATTCTGGTGGTAATCAACCACTTGAGCAGGTGGTTTGAAGTGTGGGTGATATGGGATTTGGGTGCGGTCACAGTGGCCAAGTTCATAACGGAATGTATTATCCAGTGACATGGCTGCATTCAGTTCATTCTTACCAACAACAGAACCTACTTCACCTCTCACATCCTTCCTAAGTTGAACAAACTAATGGGCATATGCGGGGTTCTGACAACCCCATACCACCCTAAGTCCAACGGAATGATTGAATGGGTCAATGGGACATTGGTGAACATCATCCAGAAGCCGGTAACCAATAGTTCCTCTGATTGGAGTTTTCTCCTGTCTACCACCATTTTCGCTTATACCATTTGCTACCTTTCTGCCACGAAAGAAACCCCTTTCAACTATTATATATGGATAACACCCCGCTCTTCTGAAATTGCTCTATTCATGTGTAGAAGATAATGGCAGAAGGGATCCACACCGTTACTTAAATATTTTCTTGACACGCAGACCAAGTTGCAAATGGAAGTGTACTTATTCAGCTTGGCCAAAAAATCAAGAATCAGGTTGCTGATCAGGTACAGCGTAGCAGGTTAGCTCATTTACAAGCAGTCAAGATGGTATTGTTCCATGACCAGCACAGGTTTGGGCAGAAACACAAGTTGGCTAACATTTGAATTTGTCCATTTGAAGTAATTGAGAAAATGGGCGTTGACGCCAACACCACCAAAGACCCAGTGTGTGGTTGAATCATTAATCACATTTAATCAAAGTTTCTCTGAGCGTATAAACAATAGGAGACTTATTTTTCAATTAAAGGGGGTAATGCTGAGATTCTGATATGACTGGATGATAATTCCAGAAGAGCTACAGCGAATGAGTGAGGATCCACTGACTAGAAAAGATTAGTGAGTATTTGAGCGCCATGAGATGAGGCGGTATTGAATTATGATCAGTTGTTATTTTATCACCTCTAAATAAGGCAATGTAAATATTCTACAAATATTTTAGATCGCAAATGAATAAAGACAATAGAGAATTGAAGAGTACAATCCCAAAGGCAAAGAAAATCGATGGAATAGAATATTCTAAGCTATGAGAATGGTATCATCTGAAGTCGTTGATGTATAAGTGAGATGGTGCAATTGAAGGGTTAGGTTGTTAGTTTAGTGAATGCAGAACAGCAAGGAACCGCTGTATTTATTAATAAATAAAAGAGTTGTTGGGTAAATTGCTCCATATTTTATTATATTTTCATGTGTTTTGAAGGACTGACAATCCTCACACCATCCTTTAATGGTTCAGTGGGTTTGACCTGTGTGACCCTTATGGGGTATCCTAATGGTATCGCCCAAAATTATAACACACCCAACCTAAAGGGAAGGGTAATGTATGTATTGGACAGGAACCACTACATTTGGATTGTGAGCAATTCCTGTACTGCTCAAAAAAGGGGCAGAGGCTGGCACCTTTGCCACTCACCACCCAGGGCGATATGGCCCATGTTGTGGATGAGAGGTGGGTCACAGAGTACCTCTTGAGGGTTGCAATGACTCTCCCAGCGTTATCCTCCAATGATCTGGTGAAAAACATTTGGAGGTTTTGTCAGGAGGTAGTAAAATTATGCAAAACACCTTAAACCCACCAAGATTCTAATGTTGTGTTGATGGCACACATACCCCAAACAGGTATGGGGGTGATCAAACCCATCCCCACCAACTGGTCCAGCCTTATGTGGCTTGGCCCTGGTCGCAACCTGCTGTTCACCCAAAACGTCACCACCTTAGCAATTGCATTTGAATGATGAAAAATTAAAGTCAAGTAATGAGCTCAAATGAATTCAGCTAAGCAGTCTAGACCCATGTCAATTGCAAATTAGTTCTGAGAACCCAATCTGACAGCTTGGTCCAAATTTAATCCTGATGGCAGTTGTGCAAACAATGTAATTTTCCCCTGAAAGCTTATAAGCAGCATTCCCTAAAGGTACCGCTGTTGCACCAAATTCTTAACATTCCACCTTCTTATATAAAGTCAATAAAACCCCAGAATCTTAATTTTAGGTGCTTATTTAAAAAAACAAAAAAGTGCGATGATCTCTGGTTTAAGCAACCCTGGCTAGCCTTCATGGCTGCTTTACTCATTTTTGACATGTCAATTTGGACAACTGTGCCTGTGGCATTCTGACTTGGGTCCTTGGTGGTAACTCAACTGGAGTTCCAGGTCAGTATTATTGCAAATTATAGAACGCTACATGACAAGCCTAATATCTAGACACCTGGCAGGAAGTTCTGATATATATATTTAGAAGATATTATCCTAATATACTTAATAAGCTTAGGCCTGATGTGGAAGTAGGAACTATCTAGCCTCTGTCACCTATGTGAACCTAGCATACTCTTATGGCATCTCAACTGATATCTAAATAATCAGGATGTGTTGTGGGGACACTACATGCTAAACTGTCATATTTCTCCTTTTGGTATTGGCGAGAAGCATGGTATCAGATTGCTGTTGTCAGAGTGACATTGTCAAGAATTTACTTCATGCTTACCTGACACTAATTTTAGTAAATAAACTAAATGTGATCACAAATCTATAATGAATTGTATACTAAAGCATATGGGTTGTTTATCAGTTTAGTCATGGTAAAATAGAAATTCTTCATGGGTTAATGGAATTAAACCCCATATAATATAAATAAGGAATAGTTAATTGATTATATATAGAAGTGAAAACTAGTTGATTTTCATAACCTTAGGCTGTGTTAAGAAAACTGAAGTATAAAAGATTGATTACTAAAAAAATAACTTAACATATTCTGGTTGGGTTATAGGACTACAGCCCTCAAATACAAGACAATTATAATACCTCAACTTTATATATATATATACAAATAAAACTTTGCATTAAAGTAAGGGATGTATATAAAATAGCTAGCATTAAGAAGTAAGCTAGATTATTATTGTAAAGACATTATCTAGTAAAATAATTGATAAATTGTTTGTTAATATTTAAGATATATAATATAATCTGAAGTAAAAAATCTTTTTAGATTTCTCCACTAAAAGTACTTAGGGTTTTTTAGATCTATTAATACTAGGCTAACCTTATAATTAGTATCACTTCTGAATAAAGAGAAAAATAATATACTTCCATTAAATGTATAAAACACCTTAATAAAATCTGTGCAACATCCTGATGGGCTGAGACTATATATCCTTATTTATATAAAATTTTCTAGACCTTAAATAAAAACTATGTAGATCTATTTTGTAATGTCTCTATGTTATAGTACTTATAAGAATTATAAGCCTTAAGCAGATTGTTTTTTAGCAATAGTGGTGCTCAACCCAAAAGGGGGAGCCGCATGCATCTTTATTTGCAAATGGGCCAAACAAAGGGATTATTATAAATAATAAATTCCTAACATGGCACCTCAGCTAACAGCCTAGGAAGCCATATCAGAAGGTGAGGAAGCTTTGGGGAAATTTTTCTGGCGCCCGCTTTAGCTAGTAGACCATTGTGGACAACATTGGGGTAGAAGCATCAGCGACATGAGGCATAACGAGGTATAATTGTGAGCTTTTCTTCGTTGATGAGGCCAGCAGTGTCCATTGCCTCAGCTATTGAGCAAGTTGATTCTCAGAAAAAGTGATGAGAGCAGGCATACAAATAAATGACTTAATGTACTGATGGTTTTGGGATAATTGGGGTCAAACATTTAAGTTTTTGCAACATCAATGCACATGTGACTCGCTTTAAAAGCGACATTCTCAATTTTTTATTTTGCATCCTCATCAAAATCATAAGGGAAACTGAAGATAAGAACACCCTCAACAAGGAGTTCCATTGCACCATGGAGATGCTGGCGGAGGAGGGTGTTGGCCGGAGCAGCCGCGGCTTTGACCGCCATTTAAGCTTATTGTCTTCATAAAATTTATTTAAATTACATGTAGGCCAAGAAGTATATTGGAATTTTCTAAGCTGTTTGAATGAAATTGTAAAACAGATTATTTTAACTATTATTCATTAGATTTACCTAAAATTTGGTATGCTTTGGAAGATGAAATGTAAAGTTGGAGGGTTCCATATTTAGTTTACAGTATATAATAAGAATTTGATATTATAAGATATAAAAGAAGAGGTAAATTGCGTAATCTCCAAGATTTTGTGAAATTGGGTCCTCAAGAGTGATTTGCAAAACAGAATCTGATGGCAGAGGTGATATTTTCTTCATAGTAGATTATGGAACAAATTGAATTAAAGGTATGGGGATCAAACCCAAGGCTGCCAGAAAACCCAGGTGTCCAGAGAAGACAATTAAACCTTCAGCAAAAATAGTTTGCACCATAGATCTAATATAAAGGTTGAAATTAAAATCTTTCTTTCACTTTGATACCTAAATCAAAGAAAAATTCAAATTTTTAAAAAATACAAAACATGACCGCTTGATTGAACCAAATCTTACCAATGTCAATGCAATCAATGCCTGCTGCCCCAGCCTGAGGTGGTGGTGCGCCTCCATCTGGTGTCTTTTAGCCACTACTGAAGTGCGCCTAGGCTGGCTCTGCTAGCCCTCCCAACGCTACTGGGTGTTATGTCCCCCTCGGATTTGGCCCACCACCTTGCAAGCTCTCAGGCGGTGCTCCAGAGCCCTTTGGTGCTCCCGCGGAGCAATTTGCATTTCAGCCTCTGGGTTGATTATGAGAATCTCTTCCCATATGCAAGCGCGGCCATCATTGAGATGGCCATGGCAGTTTTTTTAGCACTAGATGGTCCCAATGGCCATGGCAGTTTTAAACATGCCAGCTATCTCAACTTCTGCCCCTTTAAGGGGTATTTTTCATCTCAGCTTCCATTCTGAAGCTGATGCAGTGGCACCTGTCAAGCTGCATTTAATTTATAAAAATTTCCTTTGCCCATTATTAGCACCCTGCTCATGGATGAGGCCACTTTGGTGGTCCAGTTCGTTGGGTTGACCTCCTTCCTTTCCCCTGAACGACTCCTCCACAAGCTCACAGAGGGTTTGGCCATTTATGGCGCAGACCCCATGTTTTCAGTTTGTGGTACCCCATGGGGCAGATCATCTGGCAGGCCCTCATGCCTTTGTGACAATATGCCCATCTAATTGTAACACCCATCTCGCGATTCCCTCCCACACCATGATCAGGTCTGCCCCTGATAATCCTTTTTGAGTGCACGTCAAAAATGGCCATTCCATCTGCCCCTTGTGCTTCGAGCTTTACCACTTGAAGCACAAGTGCCCCACAGTTTCTGCTTCCACCGCTTCCATCACCAGTCCTTCCAGAACTGCCCCAGCGGCTGCCTCACCCCAATTTTCAAATGGGGCATGACTCACCCGCCCCCACCCTTGGGTAATTCTGGTACTGCTTTGAAAGCAGCAGCCAATCAAAATTCTAAATTTTAAAAAATTTGAATAATTTGGCCAGTGTACAGAATCTTGAGTTGATGGCTGAAACAGTTTCAGCTGAGCTGCAGTGGTTGACTGTTCATAGTCAATCAGGTTCAGCAACCATACCAACTCTAGTGGCTGGGCCAGCGCTAGCCAAGCTTAATCCATTTGAGTGTCTTGATTGATGATAGCGAGTGGCCATACAATGTGAAGCCAGATTTCACATTAGAGGAGTTCAATATTGATCCTCCTAATTTGCACACCCGCCATTTTCACTCTAAAAGTGGCCTTCCAAATTTTAAAATATCAATCAAATGGCAGGGAAGCCTCAGCTGCCCCTACCAACACCCTCCTCCGCCAGCATCTCGATGGGGTGATGGAACCCCTATTTGAGGGTATTCCCATCCCAAATTTCCTTCCAATTTCGATGAAGATGCTGAATATGAAATTGAGGAGCTTGCTTTTGGTGCAAGCCATGATTACATTGACACAGCAAAATCTCTTTTTGACCCCAACTATCCCCAAACCCAAAAGCACATCAAGTCTTTCACTTGTGTGCTGAATCTCATCACTTTCACTGAGCTTCAACTTGCTCAATACGTTGAGGCGATGGATACCGCTGGCCTCAAAACAAAGAAAACCCGCAGTTATACCCCCTCATGCCCCATGTTGCTGATGCCCCTACCCCTATGTTGTCCGCCATGGTCCGCCAGCTAAAGCGGGTGTTGGACAAAAGTTTCCCCAAAGCTTCCTCGCCTTCTGATATGGCTTCCTAGGCTGATAACCTAGGGGCTATATTAGATATTTTTTATTTTCTGATAATCCCTTTGTTTGTCCCATTTGCAAATAAAGATGCGTGGCGGCTCCCCCTTTTGGGTTGGGCACCACTAGTGCTAAAAAACACAAAGGTTAAAGTTTTTTATTTTTAAACTTTATTTTTGATATTGGTAATATGCAACAACAAGGTTTCCCTGTTGGTGTCAATTATTGTAAGGTCCTAGGGGGTTGCTTTTGCTTGTAGTTCATGAAAGCCACCTCTTTTATCAAAGCTACATACCAACTCTATTAAGTCCTATTCTAATATTATTTACATAAGAGACTCAATAAATTTGATTTATCATCAGTCTTTATATGATAGCACAGAATTGTTAAAGACAATCTAACCACATGTTTCATTTTCTCTTTTGTGGTAGAGCTTTACAAAATGGTCACTAATTCTATTTTTGGTATTAGTTTTGAAAATATCTTAAAAGCAATTAAGGCAACCATCTGGTGAAAGTTATTCAAACACAGGTTAGGATCAAAATTCTTTATTTACTTCTACTTTTGGCTTCCCTCATTAATTATATAATGAGCAATAGAGTTTTCACATAACTACAATGATGGTTTACTAAAAGTTGATCTTTTTCAAGCTTTGTATGCCTCTTAAAAGTGTAAAGCTATCCTCACACATTTGTTCATGTCTACAATTATATCACTAAACGTGACAGTAAAGGAACTATATTTGATGATTCTCTCTTTTTCTTTGATCACTTGATTGTTTAGATAAAATTGTTAGATAGTTAAAAATCATTATCACTATAACATATTTTTTCATATGTTGATTGGCTCATCGCCTTCTGCCCCCACATGGGGTGGTAATGCGCCTCCTTCTGGTGTTTTTTGGCTCCTGACAACGAGCTCCCAGGCTGGATATGCTATCCCCACAAATCCCATTGGTTGCTTTGTCCCCTTTCAGGGCTTAGACCATCTAGCTCACTCCCAGGTGGTGCTTCATAGCCCCTCATGCTCCCCTGAAGCAACCTGCACTTTGACCTTCAGGTCAAGTATAGGAATTTGTAAGATATGCACAAGTAGGTGAGAATCCTTAACCTTAGGATTCTAATGCAAACATTCATTTAGGCTCTCTCCCTATATTTATTAATGTTTCTTACCAATTGATAATCTAATGGGCTTATGGTCCAAAATTAATATTAATACTAATATTAATTTTCAATAGCATCAAACCATTTATAACGCCAAAACTTCGCCTAAACAAAGTTGGGAACCTCTTTCAGTCCTCCACTTATTGAGAAAATTATTTGAATGGACAATTTTTTTCAAAATGATTTGCAATGCCTGTTGAGAAAATGATATGATTTAATGATAAGTCACCTATCCAGTGAATTATATTTACAAGTTAAGATGAGCCTCAAGATTTTGAGCGATATATTATTTCAAGGTGGATTAAATCAAATTAAAATACTAAGTTTCAGCGAATTGTGGAATTCTGTCAAAGCTTTGATGGTAGAAAAAAACCCTTAAAATGTAGCAAATAGAAAATTACCAAGCAGAAAGAGTTAAAACTGCTAAGGGATAATGAGGATCAAGATTTGAGAGTGAGAAAGTGAAAGGGGAGGCTTTTATGAAGAAAGAGAGTAGTAGGGAATTAACAGAAGTAGCCGTTAGATTAATAACAAATAAATTGGTATTTTTGGGGCAATAGCCCCTTATTAAGTACTTCAATATTATTAGTTATCAAGGGCCAGTGATCCTCATATCGTTCGTCCAAGCTCAGTGGGTTTTACCCCATGCAATAAGTTTGGCGGAATCAACCTAAACAGCTAAAAGTTAACTCCAAAAAACCTTTTTAAACAAATACAGGATGACACACCATATAATGCTCCACTGGTCGATATACCCCAATGATCTGCATTTTTAATTCACAAAATAGCTAATAGTGAATGGCAAAATCCTGGTCAAGGTTTACCTCTCAAAAACTCCAATGTATTTCTATTTAGCAATGTACAATTTAAAGCTCCTTGGTGCCATTTAAATATTACAATACTCAGAAGATGCGTTACTGTTCTTTTATTACAATGAAAAGATGTCTGATAATTATCCTCTTAATCATCAAACAGACTAAGGCAATGCTGGTTATATTAGGTGTCAAGATTCTGATATGACTTGACGATAAGCATGAAATAGCTATGGCGGAATGTGTAAAATCCACCAATCTTGATTTAGAGCAGCAATCATTTGAGCGCCTTAGGATGGGCAATATTGGGTCTGAACAAACGATTATTGGATCGCATACAAATAAGGCAATTATGAGATGTCAATGTATAACAAATATTTGGTAAATCGCCTCAAATTAAGGTGTCATGAATTTAATAAATGGTGAACTCTGCCAGAACCAATAAGATTATGGCGAATTGAATAGTCTAAGCAAAAGGGTTGATATTGACCAAAGTTGTAGAGATATAAGTCATACCAAAGAATTGAAGGAGGAGGATTATTAGTAGAATTGAGAGAGAAGAGCGGTAAGCGTCAGCTTAATATAGTACATTAAAATAAAAAAGTTTTATTGGGGAAATTGCTTTATATTATTATATTTATCTAATAAAGTGTGTTTTGAGGACCAACGATCTCCATATTGTCCGTTCTTTTGTTCAGTAAAATTGACACCTGTGCAAAAACCTTACAGCATAACTTAACAATTCTGCTAAATTTATAAAAGTGGTGTTCATTACAGGGGACCCATTGATCAATCAAACGATAAAAATACCTCAGTCGCCAGCCACATCACATCAGACTTACTTTGACAAGGGACCTTCCAAACATGTGCACCAGTTAAATATGCGTAACTCAAGCTTTCCTTGGATGCTGTGATCAAATGGAAGGAGGAGCTTCTTCAGGAGGTTTGTATTGATAAGCTGCCTCCGTTTGGTCATGATGAGAACATCCATGGATTCTTTAAGTGATTTGAGTTTGCAGCAGAAGGGGCTTCAGATTGGCGTAAAGCAAAATTGTTAATATCCACCTTGGATGTTGAAAACGCTTACCAAGTTACTGCTATCTTTCAAACAGTTCTGTTACCTATCAAGAATAGAAGGATACTGTGCTGTAGTTGTTTTATAAAACTGCAAAGATGTTGCAGTGGAAGGCAGAGTTTTTGACCATTGGGTTTTAGTGTAATGAGACCCTCACAGCGTTTGCTGATTGATCTATAGAAGAAGCCCACATTTTAACTGAGGCAGGGACTTTAGCTGAATATGATGTATGCATATTGATGGCCTCCGCTGTGAAACCATACCATGATTTTTTCAACGCCATGGCTCTGTAATTAGAGGACAACATACCCTAGATTAAAATTACTCGAATCTTGCGCCATCTATCCAATACCTTTCCTCTGACCAATACAGAGTGAAACCCTATCACTCCGTTACCATACTTTCTTAATCATGGAAATTATCCCACCCTGTTCAGAGTCCACCTAGTGAACCCCAGACTTATTACCACTATGCGCATTGCTCTCAACTGAGTTACCATCAACAGTTCAACTATTGGGGAGCAGCCTGTTTACACCGAGTGACCCCAGCCTAACTTTTTGGGGTGGCCCATTTTACAACAATCAAGGACGCAGGTCCTATTGGTCAATTGTTTTGAATGCGGTTGCTTTGGGCACCTGGCCCTAGGTTGCCACAAGCGTCAGGTTCATTACCAACTGCAGGATCAGTACAATCAGGGAAAGTCAGAGCAGAATAGAGATGAGACTTTCTACCTCCACTATTATAGCCCCAAACGTCCCTCCTGAACCTATTCATTTACATTCATCAGAAGTCCCTCAGTACAACGATGCATTCCTATATCAGCAGTCAGTTGGATGGGTGAATATATTGACCTGAGCGCAAACCCAGAAAACGGTGGAAGAAGGATCCCAGGAGCAACCAAAGCCTTATGCCTGTCAGCTGTTTGACCAAAATTTTACAGATGAGCTGGATACGTCCTCTGATGCGCCCCTTATAATAGGGGTGGACGTTGCCCTCCCTCTGGACGCTATTGGTAAAAAGTACCCTAAAGTCAGTGAGGGTATTATGATCTTCTTGAGGAAAAGAGATCTGGTAAATGTCCACGTTTTAAATAATCAGAATTATACTGTTCTGAGTGTACATAATGTGCATTGTCATATAAAAAACTTGGGTTTGTATTATGATAGATAGGGCAATCCAGTCATCAAAGTTTAACCAAGTTGGTGGCAAATGCTGACACTAAAATCTGATGTGGAACTCCATATGATGTATGGAACTGCTGGAGCAGAAAACACGGTCTCTGAGGGAGCTTACAGTGCACTTCTGTTGCAGTTTGGGTCAATCTTTGTGGTAGCCCCAACAATAGTGTTACCAAGCAGTAATTATGACCTGTTAATTAGAATTGCTATCATATGACACTAAAAAGCTGTAGTTGATATGATGGAAGAGATTTTCGAAATTTTGGGGCTGTGGATCCTAAATTTACTTTACCTCCAGCGGATTGCCAAAGGACCCAGTGCACATGGGGCATATCAACTTGGCCTATAGCGATGAGGTGTTTCTGGTTCGCTACCATCACTTAAAAGGAAAAAACCTGAGCCCTCCCCAGAAGGTATATGAATATCAAGGGCTGCCGCTCAGAGCTTCTGGAGCTATATACAACCCTCTGGACAAGTAATAATAAACACTGAGTTAGAGGTGGAAGTACTATCTGGGCTTTATGGGGAAATCATTGGGCCTTACCAGCAGTCGCAGTTTGAGCCCCACATGGCTTCAGGCATTATTCTCCCAGGTCATGAGGAGATTAAGGTTTTGCTAGTAAACCTACAGCATGAACCCATTTAGATCCTCTGACACCAAAAGTGGTGTTTTTACACTTGACCCCAGTGGAGGAGGTCCTTCAGGTTCACAAGTTTATGTCACTGGATGGTTTTTTGGTCTACCCCTCAAACCACCACTCAGAATAATGGCAGTGGTACCGCGAAAAAACTTAGTCATGTTATCATAATCACAGAAAGAGCAGGCAATAGCTTTATTTGGAAAAACAATGAGATCTTTGCCATTGACAACCACGATTTAGGGTGCATGTGGGGAGCGATCCATTGAGTGGACACTGAGGCTAATCCCCTTCAGATCTCGGCTAAACCACCAGTCTAGGGCAGCGGAGGAAGTAGTAACTGAGCAGATCAAAAAGCTACTCAAACGAGGGTGCTTAAACCATCAAAGAGTCCTTGGGCTTCACCTGTTCTAAATGTCAAAAAGGAGGATGGCACCAACCGGGTAGTAATAGACTACTGGAAGCTCAACAGCATTACCAAAAAGGACTCAAATCCCTAGATGCAAATTGATAATCTCTTGTATCATTTGGGAGAAGCTTTTTACTTCTCAGAGATGGATTCAATATCTTTTTATTGGCAAAATCAAGCTGCCCATGGTGGAACAAGAGAAATGCGTCACTATTACATCTAAGAGGCTTTTCCAACTGACCCATATGCCTCAAGGGCTATGTAATGCCCAGATATATTTCAGCAGGCCATGGACACCATTCTTGGCAATCTGAATCTGTCGTGTATCCTCGAGTACCTTAAAAATTAGTTTCTCTTTGCATACATTCTCCAAGCATCTGACCTACCTGGAGGAGGTCTTCCACCAACTTGCAGAGCCCTCATCAAGATTAAGCCTTGTAAATGTCACTTCTTTAAGATATCAGCTAGAATACCTAGGGTTTGTAGTATATGCGACAGGGCTGAAGCCACAACCATCCAAGGTGGAGGCTATCCAAAAAATGACTACATCAAACAGTAAGTGCAATATACAAGTATCTTTAGGATAATCAGCTATTACCACTACTTTATCCCCACTTAGATGTATTGTAGGACCGCTGTTTGAGTTAAAAAAAGGATGTTGCATTTGAATGGACAGAACGCTGACAATGCTCTTTTAAACACTACAAATAGCGCTGATCAGTGTCCAGCGTTGCACAATCTGAACTTTGATAAAAGTTCATTGTTCAAATGGATGCGTCCCTTTCTGCTATAGGGACTGTCCTATCTCAGAAAGACGATGAAGGGGATGAGCACCCTGTAGCGTACTGCAGTTGGATCCTGAACAGCCATGAATGCATGATACCATGACTGAGAAAGAGTGCTTAGCGGTGATCTATGCATATAAACAATTTTGGGTGTATTTGCATGGGATAGTTTAAACTCATAACAGATCATGCGTCATTACGCTGGTTGCAGAACCTTAAGGAGTCTGAAGGGCATCTATCCCGATGGGCCCTTAAACTTCAGGCTTATGTTTTTGGGATCCTCCACTGACCTGGAGCCAAAAATCAGAATTCTGCTTTCTCGTCAAGGCTACCAACAATTGCATTTATGGCAGATCAGAGTGACATATGTACGATAAGATGCTCAGCGGAAAGTATGATGATGAAATGACCCAAGTCATCAAGGTATTAGACGGAATAAGGGCCAATCCGTTCCAGAAGAACGGCAAATTGTACAAGCAGATAGGGGACACCACTGTGAATATCCTGAGGCCTTCCTCTCTCTCTCTCTCTCTCTCTCTCTCTCTCTCTCTCTCTCTCTCTCTCGCCTGACCTATTATTATGAGTGCACATCAAGTTTTTGGCCATGGTGGAGTATGGAAGACCCTAGAGTTGTTGCAACCTTGGTACTTGTTATATTTTTAACCAGGTGATATTCCTCATATATTAACAAATTTTGTATAATAATTAATTGAGGATAATTGCTGATTAGTTTGTTAATCACAATTCACTATTTAATGATAATGCCCCAATTTGTGCTCCCCATTAGTTTGGGTTGAGCTGTCTTGATCTGCAAGATCAAGAAAGTATCAGGGATTATTCCCAATATGAAATTGGTGGGTCTTGACACCGGCAAATGAGGCCAAGGATGTCAAGGTAATTAATATTATGAATTAAGATGACGAATTGCTTAAATTTGACATCAAAAAGTATTGGCAATGATCCTGATAGAGTTTTCAGCCAATTTTTACACTGACAACTTATGCCAAGGATGTCAAAATAATTAACTCTAATCATTTTAAGCTTGGCAGGCTCTTATCTCAGTGCCAACTCCATGTGAAGATGTTTGTAGGATTTTTTGGCGGAAAGTCAAATCTAATTTTGAGTACTAATGTCTTATGATGGTGAACCATTTAATATTAATTAAATAAAGTCAAATTGCATTTTGACTTTGTGAGAGTATTGAGAACAATCCCTGACAGCATTTTGGTTAAATTTGACACCAGCGACTTATGTCAAGGAATTCAATATATTTAATTAATTCAAATTATGATAAACCAAGGATCAACGTAATCATGGACATTTGAGGATGATGACTATTGCCAGCCAGAGTGCTGATGAATACTAAGCAGGGAGAATCGCCAGTGAATGCTGAAGATGCTGGCAATAAATGCCAATGATGTGGACCGGTAAGAAATGCCTATAAATAGTTTGATCTCCCTATTACTAAAAAATATCTTCAAAGCTTCAAACATGATATTTGTTCGCCTATTTTTATTAAGTTGTAAATTAACAGTAGTTCACTTAGCTTGTAGAGGTGGGACACAAGATCCTAGGTGTTAGGTGCTGGGTTAAAATCACCTGGAGTGGTCGGCACAACCAACTATTAACCTTGAACTAGATAAAACCCTGCGGGAACTTGGGCAACTAGAAGCAACAATGAAGGGCTGGAAAGATTGAAGAGGAGAAACCCTGAAGGAGTCAATAGAGGCTGCTGAACCACAATCGTTGGACAAGTACAAGTGGACCTCTGAGCTATAATGAGTGGCCAAGCCTCAGAAGGAGAAGTTGTTGGTTTTTGGGTGATATATTGCCCTGCGAATTTTTAGGGAAAGGTCACCAACGATTGTGAAAAAGCAAGGGCCAGCAGTCTTCATGTTATTTGGCCTGGCACACTAATGTTGTCGCCTATTATTGAGAATAAAAAGTATCAACAGTACTATTGGGAGAGCATGAACTTTGATGTGCTTAAAACCATTTCCTGCTGCCACCAGTTCCAAGTGGAAAAGCCATTCCAACAGAAGACCTCATACCGGTTAGTGAAACCCCAGATTGCTTGGCATACAGTTTCTATTGATGTCTTGGAACCTCTGCCAACTGGAGCTAACTGGTATAAATATATTCTGGTGACAATTGACCACTTGACCCAGTGGGTTGAGGCGCAAGCCATTCAGGATTTGGCGGTAGTCACAGTGGCAAAGTTTATAATGGAATGTATTATCCAACGACATGGCTGCCCTCAATCTATCCTTAGTGACAATGGGACTAACCTAACTTCACACCCCTCCAAAGCTAAACGAGCTGATGGGCATCTATGGGGTTCTGATGACCCCATACCACCCTGAGTCAAACAGGATGGTCAAACGCGTTAATGGGACCTTGATGAACATACTTCATAAGTTGGTAATGGATCAACCTTCCAATTAGAGTACCGCTTTTCCACTGCCATCTTTGCCTTTAATATTAGCTACCATTATGCTACGGGGAAGAGCCCCTTTTAATTATTATATGACAGCATATAGCTCTTACAGCATTTCTATATTTGTGTGTAGAAGAAACTGGCGGAATAAAACCCCACCATTCTTTGATTATCCTTGCAGACACGTTGATCAAATTGCAAACTGAAGCATACTCCTTCAGCTTAGCCAAGAAGATTAAGAATCGGGCTGTCAATCAGGTATGGAGTAGAAGGTTATCTCTTTTCAAGGAAGAAGACATGGTTCTTTTACATGACAAACATGGGTTCAGTCAGAAGCACATATTGGCCAGCATTTAAATTTGGGCCATTTGAAGTCATCGTGAAAACTGGTGTCAATGCCTACACTATTAAGGACCCCACAAGCGGTTGGATTATTAACTGAGTGAATTCAAAGTTCCTCTGGCCATATAAGCAATAAGAGCCATATCATCCAGTCAAAGGGGGTTATGTTGAGATTATGATATGACTTTATTATAAGCCAGAAATAGCCTGGCAGAATGGGTAGAATCCACCAATCTTGATTCTGAGTAATGATTATTCAAGCGCCTTAGGATGAGGCGATATTGTATCCAAACAGATGGGTATGAATCGCTTACAAATAAAGCAATTATGAGATGTCTAAATGTATGACAAATATATGGTAAATCGCCTCAAATTAAGGGGATCATAAATTTAATAAATGGTGAACTCTGCCAGAACCAATACAAATATAGTAGTTTGAATAGTTTAAGAAAAAGGGTTGATATTGACCAGAGTTGCTAGGATATAAGTCATACCAAATAATTGAAGGAGGAGGATTGTTAGTAGAAATGAGAGAGCAGAGCGGTGAGAATCAGCTGAATTTATTACATTAAAATAAAGAAGTGTTATTGGGGAAATTGCTTTATATTATTATATTTATTTAGTGTATTTTGAGGACCAACAATATTCATATTGTCCGTTCTCTTACTCAGTGTGATTGACCCTGTGCAAAAACCTTACGGAAAATCTCAACAATAACACCAAATTTAAAACATTAGGAAAACAACACTTTCAGTTGTATGCCATGATATCTAAGCTTTATCCAAATTGTGTCAATTATTTTCATTGTCTTATCCTTTCCCTTGATTTTATTATCCTTTTTTTTATCTCAGCACTATAAATATTGTTACCATTTTCTTAGTAAAAATAAGCTTATTTCAACTTTTTCTTATCATAAAATCTTTACCTAGTTTCAAATATAGATTTTGCCTGAACAAATAGGAGAGACTTGCCTTGAAGACGACTTCCAATTCCACCAAGAGATTTTGCCTGTATATATAACAGAGATTTGCCTTATTGATGACTTCAATTCCGCCAGGGTAAATCCCTAGAGGGAAAAGTCTTAGGATATTCCGCTGGTGATTTTATGACTAATGTTCGTGTAGCTTTTGATGTAACTGAGCTTCAAAAATAGAGTAAAATTAATAGATCCTTTTATTCTATAAAAGTGCTGCCATAAATTGAGATATCTCAGGCGGTGTTTAAACCCATTGGATTCATAGTTTTCTGCCACACTAAGGATACTCTGAGATGGGCTTCTCTATGAAAAGGCATGCCATAATTGCAATGTCAATGCCAATTATTTATAAAAACATTCCCATATACACCTCTTGCACTCAGATGCTGGTGTAATCCATTTTCATGGTTTAGTTTGCTGGCCTGCCCAACCATCTCTCCCAAAACAGCTCTGCATAAAGCTCCTAGAGGATTTGGTTACTATCAGATATAGCCCTGGCTTGAAGTTTGTGGTTCCTAATGAGCAAGACGCCTTTCAGGTCTTGTGCCCTTGCGACACTCTACCTCTCTACTAGGACACCCACCTTGCAATCCACCATGCACTACGGTCTTCTCTGCCCCTAATCACCCATTATGGTCCTGCAGTGAGAAAGGCCAATCAGTCTGCTTTTGTGATTTGAATTAGACCATATAAAGTAAAATTGTCCTTCTTTTGCCACTGCAATGGCCTCCATCCCTCCTCCCTCAAGAATACCCCCTCTGCCACTCAAGCAGGTTTTTAAAATGAAGCTAATTCCACCCACCCCTCCTTAAAATGGTACATCTACAAGTACATATATGTTAATCATAACACATCTTCTTGTACTGTGTAGGAGCAAATTGAGGCTTGTTCCCCAGAAAAAATTTTAATGGTCAGTGGTTCATGGGCCAATTTCTCCCACTCCCAAACAAAAAGCTTCTCTATTGGCCCCTTTGCCCATCTCTAATATTCTGAAATTTGAATAAGTGGACAATGCTGAACCATTTTAAACCTCTGACTTAAAATTGATCTTTTCAAATTCTACAATTCCCTTCTCATTTCCACTTTCATATTAATGACATTTAATCTCTTAAAAAGGCTTCCCAATGTATGATCTTCATTATTAGCTTGCCATCAAAGCAGCCATAGCCTTCACCAACACCCCTTCACCAAGACCTTCTATAGACTGTGGATCATCTTGTTAAGGGTTTTGCTTTTATAATTTCTCATCTGACTTCCCTGGGAATCCAGGGATGAGATCAGAAGATCATGTATGATGCTGGCCACTCATGTTCTGATGCCATCAAGGAGTTGTTGTTCAACCCCGTTATACTCAAGCCTGATAACAACTAAGAATACTTTGATTTTCTGAATTTATTGCGAGGAAGGCTGACAATGGGATGGACACTTCCAAATTTGACCTGAAAGAAACAAAACTTAGTAACAGGGAAGGCAACCCAGAGAAGCGATGCTCTCTCTTGTTGCCAGCGGGAACGCCACTATGGGGAGAGGGAGGGAACGTGTGAGGGGGCTGTAGCCACAATTGAGCACTTTAGAGGAAAGGGTCTGATTTGATGAACCAAACTGGGAACCAGGAGGAGACCAGCTGTTAGCGACATGGTGGGAGGTATCCAAATATCCACGCTAAAAAAGGTCCACCAAATGAGACCAGAATCTGTGGACTGCTTCTGGGAGGGTTGGGGTGGAGCCTGCGATGGCATCCAAGACAATCGTGTGGATAGTCCACATGGCGATTGCAACCACCAGAGCACAGAGGGAGGGTGGAAGGGGGGAGACCATTGATAAAGCAAACATATCTCTTGACAGACTTAAGGGTTGTGTTTGATCCTGGCCAAGCAGACGTTGAACTTCGCGCCATATCACTCTAGAGTTAGGACACTTCTCCATGCGGTGGAACAGCGTTCCATACTGGCCACACATGATGCAGGATGAGTGTAAAGCATTAGAGCGCTCAGCTGTACGGTACACCCGCCTCAGGCAGCACCACACATGAAAATGGAATTGAGGCTGCAACAGAGGATGGTGTGCATATTTCCAAATTGTCTCCTGAGTTTCAATGGAGTAAGGGATGTCCATCATGTCCAGGTAATCCACCCTTTATAGGACATGGGGCCGTGTGGGGATCACGCCATCTTTGATGGGTAGCCCCTGTACCTCTTGTGTGAACTGAGGAGAGGGGCGTCCTCTCAGGGCTGTGTGTCCGCTAATATTAATTCTCCACTCAGCGCTCCGCATGGAGAGGAGGATTCGTTTGTAGTGGGTTTTAGTCCCGTGAGGACCTGGGGCCGATGGGTTTGAAGCGAGGTAATTCATCAGGGAGTGAGGGTTCGATGGATTGTTAAGGCCCAAGGCGCAGGAGAAGTTGGAGCAGGCCGTGCAGGACCAGTGTTGGGAGGGGAGCGTAGGGGAGGTGACTGCCACAATCCAGGTGCCCAGGATCTTGGCAGCATGGGCTTTGAAGTCAAGCAGGCCAAAGCCACCATGATGATGAGGGCCAAACATGACCTCTAGCCGTACTGGTGGTGGGCAGCCTGACCAAAGCCATCCTTGCAGAAGGGCATACAAGGATTTGAAAAAGCTTGGGGAGAAGGGGATGGCGTGGGCTCCAAACCAGACTTTTGGTCTAAGCATAGAGTTGGCTAAAACAACCCTGCCAGTAAGGGAAGTAGGGTGGGCTCTGAGGGAGGCGATGCGCTTCGTCACGTTGTCTAGAATATGACTTTCCATTACTGCTGAGGTATACCCGCCTGCCTCCATCCACACGCCCAGATGGCGGACAGGCCCTATGGTAGGGCGTGTCACGAAGGGGAGCACTAGTGGGGCGGTGTGGGGTGAGCAGGGAGGGGAGCACGTGTGTGAGCAGATGGGCCAGGCTGGGCACTGGTCGCTGGGGCCCAGCAGGTTTGATACTGACCAAGGAGGATGATTTCAGTTTTGTAATTGTTCAGTGCAGCATTACTTACCCAGGAATACTCCTGGATGAAAGCTTCAAGTGCGCGTGCATCTTTATTAGACACCCCAACCACACAGTCGTCTGCAAACGCCATTTCTTGTCTGGGGCTTGGCCTGATACATGGACCCCAGTGAGTTTGGCATTCACATTTCGAAGTAGTGGGTCAAGGCTGAAGTTGTATAAGAGTGGGCTAAGGGGGTCCCCTTGTTGTAAACCCCTTTGAGGGCGGACTACTTTTGTTAGGAAGCCAGGGCCAAACACTGCCATTGTTGCAGATTCCGTGAGCAGCATTACCCAGTTGATGAAGCGAGGGGGTAGGCGGAATTGATGGAGAGGCCCTGAGGTATTCCCAGTTTACTTTATCATAGGCCTTTTGTTGGTCCAAGAATACAAGTGCCCCAGAGGCCGTGGACTGACATGCGTTAGCCACAGAGTGCACGTTGTCCCAAATTGACCTTCTGGGTATGAAACCAAATTGTTCTGGGGAGATGGTGGCAGATGCTACATCCCTAAACGGTTAGCCATGATTTTAGTTAAAATTTTTGTATCCATGTTAGTTAAAGAAATGGGGCGCCAGTTGGCTAAGTCTAGCTTGTCCCCTTTCTTGAAGAGTGTGATGGTGAAGGCCTCTAGTCCTCCTAGTAGGAGGCGCGTTACCAGAAGGCTCTGGTTAAGTGAGGCAAGCAGCAGTGGGGATATATATTTGAAGTACTTTCTATAGAATTCATATGGAATGCCATCTGGGCCTGGGCATTTCCGATTTGGTACACCATGGATGACTTTCCATAGTTCATTTGGAGTAGTCAAATTCATTATTTCTGGGTATCAAGAAATGGTGCGGATGTTTGTTCAATCAAAAAATTCTGCCACTTCAGCTGGATGAATTGGATTGGATTGGTATAACTCGGAGTAATACTTTTGTATTTCAATTGATACTTCAGCTGGTGTATCCGCGATGGAATCATCCGGTCTTTGCACCTGTGTGCAGGCCACGCTCTGGCATGGTGCAAGATTTTTTTTAGAAAAATATGTGGTGCACTTGTTGCCCTCTGTAATGCGTTTGGCCCTGTACTGAACATAAAATACAATGTTTGTGTTGCCTTTCGAATGCGTTAAGGTGGGCGGCTGCTTCCACCCACTTCTGGCCCCATGCAGGGCTGTAGCCTGTAGCTGGGATGTTGGAATCCAGGTGTGCCAACTCTGCCAGAGCGCGCGAAATGATGGCCAATGTGGCTTGTGAGCATCGGGAGGAGAGGTGGCAAGAGTGGCGGATGGTATCCTCTTTGAAGGCTGACCATGTGGAGATGGGGTCTGCGCAAAATGGTGTAACAAAACTCTTTTGCCAAAGTTGCTGATTCCACCCAAGTGGAAAATCCTGGTGACGCAAGCTCAGGAGGGCAGAGTTTGCACCAATGTGGGGCCTTAGCCACTGTGACAGGTAGGTGGTAGGTTATTGAGACCAGCCGGTGGTTGAGGAATTCAATTTTTGTTGTTTGAAAGTGGAAAAATGTGAGGTTGGAATTTCACTGGCATGATGATAAGGTCAATGCGGGTCATGGACCTTAATTGGCCTTTGTGGACATGGGGGCGCGTCATGTTTTGAGTAGCGGGGCTTGCCGTGGCAGCGCATCTATTAACCCAAGGGTGGCCTTTAGAATGCGAAGTTCTATGTGACCCTGTGGGGCGTGGGAGGAGGAAGGCCAATGGTCCGTGGGTGGGTTTAGCCAACAGTTCATGTTGCTGACTACAAAAGGGTCTGGGGGTAACAGGAGGGATTTGACCAATGAGAAAAATTCCTGATGCTCTCATGCACAGGTTGGGGCATAGATATTGATAATAGCATGTGCCACATCAGCCCACGAGAAAGTGACAATGAGGACTCAGCCATTGAGGAAGGATTCCAACGATAAAAATTTGAAAAATTGTTTTTCTGAACTAGCACACCACAGTGCTCTGACCAAAAGGATAGGGAAGGGAGGAGCATGGTTTTTCAAGCATCCTTGGAACCTCACGGACAGTGGGACTCCTAGATGGCCAGGATATTCATGGGTAAATTTTTTTGTAAAAAACTCAGTTTCCTAGCCTGGGATGGCGAGGCCTTGAGTCTGGCGATATTCAACGTCCCTAAAGTGAAGGTTTCCCCCATCACACCTTAGGTGCAAGGGGGTGGGCACTCGGGCCCACTAGCCTCCTCTAGATTCCCATGGGCCTTCATGGCAGCGCAGGTGTTTGCAGCAACACTGTTGGTGTTTAGTTAATTTTGGCAGAAAGGTTTTCATTGGCTTTTGCCTTTGCTTTTTGTTTCCCCGGCGTCAAACAAATTTTTTGTGGTGCAGATAAGTTTGGTGCACCAACGTTCAGGTCAAAAAAAATTTTCAGGTAGGTTGGACCCAAGTCAGTTTCAACCGGAGCTTGGCTGCAAAGATCAAGTGAGATCAAGTCACCCATCGGATCCTCAGATTGGGTGGCCCAATTGGTATGGGCTTCCCAATCTAATTGATTGAGGGATTCCTGAGTTGCTTCCGCCATAAAGGTTTTGATGTCCTCCTGGCGTTGAGAGTGTGGGATAGCAGTGGTGACTTTGACTGCTTCCTTGGCTGCGGCCCTGAATGCCTGCTTAACCTTCTTCCACTCTTATGGGGAGATAGGTTTTACCAGTAGGTAGCAGCCTTATGCTCCCAACGGGAAAGCCTCTTTGGTGCTTGTGGTTGATTCGTAGTGTGCCTCTCCACTGGTCATGGCCAGAAAGGGGTGCTCTTGGAATGTGATGCCCCCTTGGTGGGGCATGCATGTGCCTTATGGATGAACACGTCGCAGTGGGTGCAGATGGGGGGTCCACTGTCCACGGTTACCTGGAAAGGGTGAGTGGTATGCCCTTCAATATTGATATATGTGGAGTGTAGGATCTGGGTTAAGTCCTTCACGATCTCCTTGGTTGGGGTCAGAACTGCGATGGCTTTGCTGGTGCACAGGTGTGGCATCAGCGTAAAGCATTGCATCTCAAAAGATTGTATTTCGCCATATATAGTGAGACCATCTTTCAGGTGCTGCTCCAAACTGGCACGTTTTATTGTAGTAGGCAAAAAGTCAAACATGAGGAAAATTTGGTTGGATTTTGTCCATCTGGTGCATTTGGTTTTGACGACCTGTTGCCCTTTGGGGAGGTTGATCACTACGCGCACTGCAGCAGCTTCATCTGCTGCCTCCTTGTTTTTGAAACTGAGATCCAGCCAACCACATGACATGGAGTGAGGTGCAACATACACTGCAGTTGAGAAATAAGTGTGCACATCCCCACAAAATTTTTCCCATAAAGCTGTTTGTTGGATGTCCAGAAACACAAAGACTCCATATTCCACCGATGAGAGTGGTTGAGAGTGCAGCGTGTTGATGTACTGGTTGCATCATGCTTGCCAAGCGAGGATTTCTGGGGAAATAGTGACCGCCGGTTTTTTAGTTTTTTCTATTCCACCAGTTTCTCCGGGGCGTTTTTGAACGTTTGAGGCCGCGGGCCTACCACCTGCTCCTCTTATCTTACTTTCCCAACTGATCCCTGACATGGGCGCAGACTAATCTCCTCTGTGAGATTATCAAACTAGATTCAGTCTTGAATTGAATAGGTTTCAACAGTGATTGCAACGAGAAAGAAAAGTTTCAAGAAAGGTACTAAGAATACTTTAATTGTTTTTATAGATATTGAATTAACCTAAAGTTTTATCTTCTCAAATATGTTGAGGCTCTGCTCACCATGGAGATTCTCATCAAGTCAAATAACAAAATCTTATATTTAATCTCTTTCTACTAACGCCTCAACTATCATTTAATCTCCTCTTACAAGTGACCTTAGTTCCATGCCAGATGTTAATCTCCCAACCCTATATCCCCATTCATATGGCTGCTCTGGACTAACGCCATGGCGCCATGTTAAGAATGTTTTGTTTTGTGGGTTTATTGGCACCCATAAATATAAACAAATGACCGCTGACCCTCTTGGGCTGGTCCACAATAGTACTAAAAATTATATATGGTGTAATAAATAACTAAGCAACTTCTATATAATTTGGTTATCAGTCAATTGATTTAATATTTAAATACAATATGTATTTATAAAAGATCTTTTATCTGAATGAGTTACCATATAATTAACTATTTATATATAAATCATCTTTTCAGTTATACTAATATAGTAAATAATAGTTATCTCTCTTTATTTTGCCCACTTTTAATTAAACCTTAGTATTAAATATAGTAGATCAACTTCACTTGTTGTCAACCTGCTCATTTTTCTATGTCATTAAGATTAATGCTTGATGTCCCCATGTGGGGCATGGTGCGCCACCTCTAAATATTTTTTGGTGATTGCCAAAATTTGCCTGAACTGGCTCTGCTAGCCCCACAACTCTTCTGATCGCTTTGTCCTTCCTAAGGACTTTTTATTGCACCTCGCATAGACCCAGGTGGTACCTTTGTTTCCCCCTTGTACTCCCACTAAAGCAACATGCTATACAGCCTTCAGGTTGGTTATGGCAAGTTGTACCTTTTAATAAACAATTTAATGAATTATCCCAAGCTGTAATGCAGCCTACTAGCCTCATAAACTTCTTCCCTTTCAAGGAGTTTTTGATCTTGGCTTCTCAAGCAAAGCCAAAGCTGCAGTGGCAGCTACTATCCCCCTGGTATTCCAGGACACCCTCATCCCAACCACTCATACTCAGTTGTCCACTGATACCACTCTTATGGTTCAGTTTGTGAACCTCCCTACCCACCTTCTTTCAGATTATTTATATAATGAGATTATCGCTGGATTGTTAGTATATGGTTCTGACCCCATACTGCAAATCATGGTTTCAAATGGAGACACCTGCTTTGCATGCCCTAGTGCCTTTGCAACTATATACCTAATTTTAATGGACATTGCCCTCTCAATCCCCCTTCACAAAGTTATCTCTTCTGCCCCTGACCATACTTTCTGGACTCAAGTGGATGGAGAGAGCACCATATGACCTGCCTGTTTTAAACTGCATTACATGAAACAACACTGCCCCTCCATCACCGCACCACAGCCCACTCATTTTACTCATCTTAGGATGCTCCCATCGCTGACCTAAATACTTTTTTTGAATGGGGCAATTTCCTCCCTACCCAAGGTGATAGCTTCAATTGCCGCTGAAATAGCCAACTAGGAACCCTCACGTCATATCTCTTCTCCTGATATAGCTAATTAATGGTTAGAATGGAACCTAGTAAATTTTGAATCGCCCTCAGCCACCCACATCAGCCCAACTATATGCCACTAACTCAATCTATTTTAATCAAATCCATAAAATTACTTAGTTGAGATTGATAAATTAAGTAGATTTATTAGTGAACAAATGGGAAGGCCTCTGCCCTTCAAAATGTACCATAGTCCTGATTACATGGCCCATTTGCAACATGGCATTATGTACCTGAACCTGATGTTGGCCCATTCCAAACTGACCATCAACTAGCTGAAGAGGCAGTTCTCTCCTCTTAAAAATAACCCATCAAAAAGCCATTGTGAAGACAGTCACAGTATTGGATGTAGGCATGCCACCTCCTGTCCTCAACACCATGTACCCCATTAAAAAAGAAAACCTCCGCTGATATTAGTTGATATATACAGTGGTTAAATAGTATCAGTGGTTGCAAAGTTTGGTATGAAGACCTGTATTACCTGAAACAACATTTCCACATAGACACCCTCCCTAAATTATGCCTTGCATCTGAGAAAGCCCTTATCGACTAAATCTCCACCTTCCTTACTGCACACGTGAGTTGCAAGCGCCACTCTGCTATCTTGACCCCTATTTTAAAATGCACCTATGCCCATAATCTCAGCTTTGTGCTGTTACATGTCCCCAGACTAAGATGAAGAACAACAATTCCCCTTCACCCTCCACCACAGTCATATGTTGGTTTCTACTTCTGAATTGTTTGATGTGTTATGTGTGTTCTTTGTGTTATGTTTGTTTTGTTAATTTAACTGGATTTTTCCATCTTTAAATTTAAATCTATTGAGGGGAAGGACGACCAGGGATGGACACTTCCGAATATGACTCAGAAGATACAAAACTTAGTACCAGGGGAGGCACCCCAGAGAAGCGATGCTATCTCTTGTTGCCAGCGGGAACGCCACTTATGGGGAGGGGGAGGAAACGTGTGAAGGGACCATAGCCACAATTAAGCACGTGTGGAGGAAGGGGTCTGATTTGATGACCAGACTGGGAACCAGGAAGAGACCAGCTGTCGGCGATGTGGCGGGAGGTATCCAAACATCCACGCTTGAAAGTGGTCCACCAAATGAGACCGGAATCTGTGGACAGCTTCAGGGAGGGTTGGGGTGGAGCCTGCGATGGCATCTAAGACAATCGTGTGGATGGTCCACATGGCGATTGCAACCACCAAAGCATGAAGGGAGGGCAGAAGAGGGGAGGCCATTGATAGAGCGAACATATCTCTTGACAGACTAAAGGGATGCGTTTGATCCTGGCCCAGAAGACGTTGAACTTCGGACCATATCACTTTAGAGGTAGGGCACTTCTCCAGGCGGTGAAACAGCATTCCATAATGGCC